>PVJD01009600.1:0-61156 GCA_004026545.1 Mormoops blainvillei
ATAGAACAGCATGTGGACACAGATGCCTACAGGCCATTCGCATCTTTCTCAAAAAACCCACCAACAATGTACAATCCCTGCAGGAGACCCCAGGCCCCAGTCAGGCTCACAGCTCCAGGACCTGGGGATTCACACCACGCGTGTTTCACCAAAGAGAGGTACACGCAAAGGTTCAGGTCTAGCATTATTTACCACTTATTATATTAATCTTTCCACCAGCGACAGAATAAATGCTACCAGTATTCAGAACTACTACCATTTACTGAGCCCTGACTACGTATGTGCAAACCCCTAAAGGCCACCAGACCCCTACAATGTCAGCATTTGACCATTCCCTCCCCACTGTGAACGGAGGCCCTACGGGCGCCTCTAACTTGCCCAGGGTAGAGGGTGGGCTGTGGAGGCACTGAATTTGAGGCCACTTCTGTAATTTCTCCCATGATGGAGGGGGGAGTGGCAATGGGAGAAAGGGCTTGTTGTCTAAAGAACAAAAGAATGCCTCCAGGGGCAGGTGGGACAAGCCGCTCCTTCCTGCTGCACAGAGGGTGGCTCTGAGGACGGAGGCCCCAGGAACAGCTCGCGGGACTCGTCTTCCCCACTGTTCCCTGTGCTCCGTCCCCACAGAATTGGGGCAGAGCATGGTCCGGCTTGGCGGACACCCAGGGCAGTCTTCCCAGCTCCCCGGATAAGGAGGGCACTGCACCGCCCACGCTGGTCACGGCCTGCCCACAGGCGCATGCTGACGCCACGGGACGCTGCCTGCGAGCCCTGCGTTCCTTGGGAGCTGAGCCATTGAACTCTGATGGGTCTATACAAGAGTAGAGCCTGTTTGCTTCGCAAGTTTACCCCTTCGCCCCACCAATATTTGCTGAAGTCTGACTATGAGCCGCCCATGGCACTGTGCTGCATGCCGGGAGTAAAAGTGTCAAGAAGGCAGCTTGTATAAAAACATTTCTGAATGTACCAGCCACGCATAAGAGGAGAGATCTAGAGGCATGAGCTAATTTGTCTTATTCTTCCCCACTGAGAGAATTCAGACTCCAGGGATCGGAAATCCTTTGTGCCACCTGGCTGAAGACAGACTGGACAACTGGCACGGCAGCCTCAAGTCCCCCGGCGGCGCCGCTGCTGCCACCACCACCGTCGCTATCACCGGCACCACCGGCACCAACCTCACCGCTCCTGTTACCACCACCACCACCAAGGGTGCCCCTCACTGCACCACCGCCGCCGCCCTACCGTCAGCATTATCCCCACTACAATAATCATGTTACCGCTAACATCGTCATGCTTCCACACCACCATGACTGCCGTGAGCACCACTGTCATTGTCACTGTCACCGTCACTTCCGCCATTGTTGACATCATCCCTACTCCACTTGTCACCACCAAAGCCAACTACCCCGTCGCCATCACTATGGCTACCACTGCCTCCAACACCACACTGGCTGAAACCATTCTTACCATTGCAGGCGTTCCCATGCACATATTTATACCTGCTACTGACACGTTGCTTTAGTTTGCTCAGCACCTACAGCTACATTGTCTCACTTAATCCCCACGATAATCCAGGGAGTTGTTACCATGACTGCTGCTATTTAACAGATGAAGAAACCGACGTGCAGAGAGGGTTAAACATTTGCTTAAACTACACAGCTCTTAAAGGTGAGCTAGGGCTGGCCTTTGGTTCTATCTCACCCAACACTTCACACCTTCTTCTCTCCATCAAATAATTCTAAACTGCTGTGTAACAGCCTGCAATGTGCTATGTTTTGCACCAAACCACAATCTTTGATTTTCAGGTCCTGTGGATATGCTGTGGGGGAGGGGTGGCGGCTCAAAACTCTACCCAAGTTTCTTTGCTACGCTGATCCCAATTAGGGAACCCCAAGTCCTCGTGCATCTTTGGGAGACGCCAATTCAAGTCACCAAGAGCCAATCATATGCCTGAATGGTGTTGAGCTCCTTGGAGAAGCTCAGAAGAGCAGAAAGGAAGGTCCTGGTCTTTGGGGAATGTGTATCTTACTGGAGTGTCAGGGCAAGTTTACAGGGAGCGAATACAGAGCAATTCAAGGCAATCAATTGCTAAATTATGCAGGACACACCATGAATGCACTAGGAGGGGAAACGGCAGGGGAAGGGGGCGCGAGGGGATGTGGGCTGACGCGGTCTCCAGGAGACTTCTGGGGAGCCAGAGGAGGGGTGAAAGGGGACAGTCCTGATCCCAGTTCTCCAGCCCTTTCCTCATCCTGGCTGTCTCCTGCCTTCCAGGGTCTTTCTCCCACCTTCCTGAGTGTGGACAGCCTGACTCTTCTCCGCCTCTGCTCTGTCCCCTCTCATTTCTAATAGCAGTCTTTCTACTGACACCCTCCAAGTCACGAAAGGATAAAACATCGCGGTCATTTTTTAGTTCTTCTCCGTTCTTGCTCTCTACCTCAGTGCCGGGTCATTCCTTCCACTGAGAACTTCACCGACCTGCATTCTACGTGGGCCAAGCCCAGCTGTGTTCTCAAACTCAGATGCCACATCTTTCAGGCATCCTCTCAGGTGGAGATGCTCTGTCCCTGCCCTGAGCCCCGCCCTCAGCATGGCACAGTCTGCAGCTCTGGACAGCGAGATGCCCAGATACAGCCTCACCTGGTGGTTAAGTGTGCAGGTACTGGGGTCAAACCATCCAGGTTCAAATCCCAGCACAGGCAGTGTCCTGCATAACTAGTCCTCTTCCAGAAGCTTCTTCTTCAGGGGATGCAGCTGGGAGCCTGACTTGGCTCCAGCACATGCTACACGATATGGACCAATGTGCAGTGTGGTCATTCTGGAAGGTCAGGAAGCACCAGAGATGCCAGGGTGGTAGCACAGGGTGAGGAGAGATGTAACAGGAAATGGGGAGTGACAGGGTGCCCCTGAAGAAGTCGGGATGGAATCCGATACTCCGTCTCTGGTCCCAGGTCTTCCCACCTCTCCTTAGAATGCACCCTGGGAACATATCAATAACAGGGTGCTTCTATCCACCAGGGCTGGCGTGAATCCTGGTTCTTCCACCAGCCCCGTGGGGCCCTTGGGCAAGTCACTTCCTCCCCAGCTTCCATTTCCTCGCCTAGAAAATGGGGGGATGAATGCTTACGTCTCATAGTATGAGATTTCATCTATTCGATGGGGGTAATCATTGTACCGACCTCAGAGGGTTATTATGAGAATTAAATTAGTTTAATGTATCAAAGGCACTTAGGATGGTACTTGGCACAAAGTACCACACAGGGTGGGGCACAAGTAGGGTTAGGGTCGTTTGTATGGAAAATGATACAATAATTAATAAATAATAATAATACAAGAATAAACACTTTGCTCTGCAAATTCACAGCTGTAAGCCAGTTGTCCCAGCCTGTAGAAACGTCTTTTCTTCTTACTCTTCTTCTTTTTCTTCTTATTTGAGCTTTAAAAATATTTTGTGATCATTGTTCTGTTTGCCAACGACTTGCACAGAGCCTGGCACACAGCAGGTGCTCAATACGCCTATTTTGAAAAATCAGTTGTTTTTTTTCCTGTCTGGTTCCAACTCCCCTGTGGAAATACCCCAAAAGGCACATTCAAGAGATTCTTAAAGCACCAACAAAGTAGACGCATCAAAAATCATGAAAAAAAAAATGTTTGGAAGTATATTTCAAAAAAAATCATCAAAGTAGTCATCATGGAAAAAATCCAAATTTTGATAGATTTCTTGGACTTATTCTACTGTTTCTGTTTTGAATTGTCTAAATAGCAGCTGGCAGGGCCTGCGGAGGTGGAGGCACCATTGTTTAGCCTGAAGGCCTTCGGGGCTGAGGCTCCTAATCCAGCCTAGCGCTGGCCTGACCCAGAGCAGAGGAGAGCAGGGAAGGACGATCCAGGCTGCGTGGGCAGGGAAGCCCCTCTAAGTGATCCCCTGCTGAGGGTGCAATCTGACCACCTGGGAGAGTCCCATGCGGGTGAGGCCCAGACACGGGGAGGGACGGCAGCCCCAGCCTCACGCGGGTGCCACTGCACTGACTCCTCATGAGCCGGGCACTGCGCAGCCCCCGGTACCCTCGCTCAGCAGCCAACAGAGGCCTCCTCCCCCTCTGGACCCAGGGCCAGTGTGAGTGAGGGGCTGGCGGTACCAAGAGGAGGCTGGTGGCTGTCATTTATGTGTCCTGAGAGCTTGGCAGCTAGCAGCACCTGACAAACTTGCTCTGGGGGTTCGGAGACCTGCTTGTCCCAATGTGCCCCCCGCCCCCCCGCTAGAGGAGAAGGCCATGTGGTGGGGGGCCTTGGAGTCCAGAGAAATCTGACTTCATAGCAATTCATACGAAGACAAGTGGGGCTAGGGACGCTTGGAGTTCAGATCCCAGGTCTGACACTCAAGTTGTGTCACTGTGGGCGAACCACTTGCCTTCTCTGGACTGTTTTGTTACCTGTAAAATGAAACTTGAACCAGAAGCCTTCAAAGGTCCCTTCCAGCTTGATACATAATCTTATAAATATACGTATCTATCTTGTAATTATACACATGTGCATGCAGCTTGAGGCTGCATTTCTAACAAGTGCCCGGGGATGCCAAGGCCGCTGTCTGAGGTTCACACTTGGAGCAACATGGTTCTGAGAGTACAAACTTAACTCTATTGCATTCTTGCTATGTTCTGATCACTGTATCTTACGCGCATTATTGCATTTAATCCTCATAGTAACCTTGGAGGAAATTACTACCAATATTCTGTCTTTTAGATGGGAAATGAAGGTTCACAGAGGCGCGGTGACCTGCCTGAGGTCACACGGCTAATGACTTGCAGAGCCAGGTTGCGCATCCAGGTCTAAGAGCATCTGCCCACGTCCGCACAGCACTAACATCTGTGTAATACAGATGTAGCCCAACGTGTGGCTAAGGACAAAGGGAGCTAATGAGGGAGCAGAAGGCAGATGCACCAGCAAGTTCTTGGGTTTGTTTCCTTTGCTGTGATGACAACTCATCGACTGCCTGCCCCCTCCCTGCCCCTCTGGACCATGTGAGAAAACACTGACCAAATCTGGTGACTGATTACGAAAGCTGGAAATTCCAGCGTACTTGGGGATGTTTAAGCGCTGGATCCTTCTGACAGGCAATGGTGGCTGTAACAAGGGAGAGAAATTTCGTTCCCATAAATGAGATGAGTAGAGCAGAGGAGAGATGTTTAATCGTATTAATGAATTTGCTAATTGGCCTTCTGCCCCAGATCGCTTCGTATTCGCGCTTTTGCCGTGTCAGATTAAGTGGAAACGGATCCAGGGTGGTTCGAGATGGGGCTAAAAGCCTTCTGCTGAAGGCCTGCAAATGGCGGGGCTGTTCGGTGTGGCTGATGAGGGGCTTCAGCCTGTCCCCGAGTGCCTCGTCCCCGACCTCCGCACTCCCCGTTCCGGCCGTTCCCCCTCCAGGCCAGGCTGGCAGGGAGGGGGCCGGTGTGCAGTGCAAGGGCTCAGGCTCCGGGATCGGCCGGAAGCAGGTGCTGCTCACCACAAGCTGTGTGGTCCTGGCCACGGCACGCTCCTTCTTAGAGCCTCAGTTTCCTCATCTGCAAAATGGGAACTGGAATAGGGTCTCCCCTCCAGGGCCCGGAGGAGGGTAAGGAAATGACGCAGGAGAAGGGCAGAGCGAGGTGTCTGGCACAGACAGGAGGCCAGGTTGACGTTAGCTGCTGTTGCTATAACTGTTATTATTAGTATCATCATCATTAGTGGAAGATGAGCCACACTTTCCTATCCCGCCCGTGGAAATTTCTTTCATCATCTAAAACTGACAGCTTCCCACAGGAGTCACCAGAGGAGTTGCTCAGGGCTCTGGGTCCTAGAGAGATGGAACCAGAAGCCACAGCTTGAAGGGACAGAGATGGCCAAGGACACAAGGGGCGTCATACAGGTGGAGCGACAGAGGAGGAAGGGACCTGCCCCTCGACGGACAAAAGGCAGCAGCAAAGCAGACCCGAGCTGCTAACATCATCTCACCGTGAGTAAAGATGTGCTCGCTACCTCCTCGAGCCCTTACAAGGCCCGCTAAGGAAGACACCGTCATTGTCCCCATTTTATAGAGGGGGAAACTGAGGCTCAGAGAGAGCCCCAGCTAAGTCACAGAGCAGAGGGTGAATCCAGTTCTCTTACTTTAACTAAGGGGTCCAAACCGTTGTGCAGTCCTGGTCCTAGTGCCCCAACGGGAGTGTGGTTCCCATTCATTCCCTCTGTTACCCACCCCCGTGGGGCCGTCCGTTAGAATGAATCTGAAGCCCTGCGCCTGTGGCCCGGGCACGGGAGGCTAGCACATCCCAACTGACCGCAGCAACTCCCTGAAGTTGACCTATTTAAAATGCTACCTGGAGGGAGAGGAGGCATTTAAAGATAAGCCAAGTTTCCAGAAGGTTCAGAAACTCTCAGGCCGAGTGTGACATTCCCTCTCCCTGTCTCTCTCTCCTAAGCACCGCTCCGTCTCTGCCTGATGAATGGGAACTTCAGCTCCAGGGCCGTTATGCAGAACTTGGCAGCGCCTCCCCTGAGCAGACCTGGATTTCTCTGCGCCGCATTCCTGCAGCACGCGGAGCCACCCACAGCACCCACCCTGGGTCGGCCACCCTCACCTCCGCACAGCCGATACCCATTGAGTCTGGGCCCAGGATCAGGCCTCGCAGAGGCCCTGGAATGAGACCCATCCCCTGAGAGCTAGTCAGAGAGAACCATCCGCAAACACATCATGTGTAAGACTGTAGCGAGGGGAGGTGCAACAGCTGTGGGGGGACGGGGAGGGAGAGGTGTGCTCTGCTTGCGGGGGTCTGGGGGTGATGCTGAGCCAGCTCTTGGAGGCTGCACAGGAGTTCGCGGGGTGACTAGGGAGGCAGAGGGGGAGGGAGAGTGGGGGAGCTGCAGTGGATCTGGAGCAGAGATAACATCAGGGAAACAACTTGAAAGGACATGTAAGGAATTGCTTAGTGAACAAATAAAGGGGTGGACAGATACACAGGTTCCTGATCTCACCCAGATAAGGAAAAGGTGAACCTGAAATGCCAGGGAAGCCTTTCTGGGTCAGTCCTCGCCTTAGTTTTTCGAATGAATCCGTAAAAGAGTGAAAGCTTAGAGAGTTTCCCATGTTCCCCAAAGATGCCACATGCCTACTGGTGCCCAAAACGTTACCAGGGTTCTTCTTGACTGCATGTATAATTTTTGGCTTTCAAGAAGCCCCTGTTCTACATTTGTTATGATCTGTACCAGGGTTTTCTGTACCACGGCCAGGGTGGGGAACGGAGGGGCTTAGAGTCGAGATTTGGGTAGTGTGACAATTAATGCTCTTCATGCAAAGACTAGTCTTTTATTATAGCCGTTCTAGCACTTCCTTCCTCACTACATCATGCACGCAGTCATTCGTTCATGCACTCGTCTCCTCCATCATTCCTGCTCTCAAACAGTTGACACTGTGTTCACTGATTTCCCCATTCATTCCATCACTCACTCTTCCACGCCCTTGTTCACTCGCACATTTACGAAGCATTCATTGAACAAAGCCCTTCTGGGTAGGCAAACAGGTCTAAGTCTTGGTCCCTTTCCAGGCACTGGGAAGAAAGTCTGCACCGACGTTAGGCAGCAGTCCCTTCACTTCCATCTCTCAGTCTCCCCGGCCTCCCGCTTTCAATTCGCCTTGAGCTCCACTGAGTTTCTTCTGGGACTGAGACCAGAGCTATACCCGGCCCTGCGAGTGGGCTCACTACACTTTTGTGACTATCAGGGGGTTGGGGAGTAGGAGCCCTGTTATCAGCATTTCCCTGCTGAATGGTAAACAGATTCAGAACATTTCGCAGACAAAGCCAATTCAAAACCAGCAGACCAGATAACAGAATTCTTTCTGGGCAGAGGGCTGGTAACAGAAATTCCAGTGGGATGCTAACTTTTCCTGCAGGGTCTGCAATTAAAGGAAAAAACAGAGAACAGCCAACCATTCCATTATTTATAATTTCTTCCAGAAAAGATTTATTGAGTGCCTACTACATGCAAGGAGCCACGCGGCAGACTTTGAAGGATGATTCAGACAAGCTCCCCCCAGGAAGCCGACATTCTGGGGTGGAATGAGGGTTAAAACCGCCATCCGTTGCACAATTCAAAGCATGACTTGAGAGTGATGAGAAATGCATCGTAAAAGATTCAGGAATTTAGATGGAAGGAGTCACTTTTCTCTGGGGCTTGGGGAAGCCTTCCAGAATGTGGAAACAGCTGAGTGAAGTCTTGGAATGTGGGTAGAATTTTAACTATTGGAAGAGGAGCTAGGGGGAAGGGTGATACGGAGTTGAAGGGATGGACAGAGATGCAGCAGCAGACAACGACCAAGGCGCAGACGCCTCTGCAAATCAGGATGCCTCTTTTAGACAGGAGGAAAGGCACATTTCCAAGGTGAGGTGACCCGCCTAATGTCACCTGAGGCCAGGACCCTGTAACAGCAGTGCTACGGCTTCTCTCTCCTTCACTGCCTCTTGCTGGTCTCCCGGATCGCTCCGGGTTGAACGTGCTGCCCCATCAATAAACCTCAAACCCGGCCTTACCAGGAGCTCCGTGGTCTAGGGGTCAGGGAACCAGACCCACATTTGTCTCTAGCTTGCCATGTGGCCTTAGAAAAAGCATTTAATAGCTGTGGGATTTTGTCTGCTCATCTATGCAATGAGCATTCTGGAGGTCCCGTGCTCGGTCCTTCTCGGAGGTTCTGAATGCTTTCCTTCAGTCATGGGGGATTGATAGCCCAGCCACCCCTGCAACGTGGGGTTATCTGCCATGGAAGGGGCCTTCATCTAGTGATGTCCTCCCTCAATCGTCTTGCCCCACCCTCCACAGACCCAGCTGCCACATCTGCAAGTCCCTCCTCTGGTGACTCCGACACCCCAGCCCTTTCCGCTAACCCACCCAAGCCCGGGGCACTGTCCTCGGTGCGCTAAGGCAACACTCCTGGAGTCAGGAGTTCTACCTGGGACCAGGGTGCAGAGGCTGAATCCCCCAAAGCAGGGTTTCCGTCACTCTTCGTGGAAGACAAAGACCCCACACAGGGAATGCTTTTATTTGGCGACGGAACTCTTCATTCGCTTGGGGTTTCTGCTGTCCCAGGACACTCTCCCTGAGCACCTAGGTTGGGCAGACGCATGCCTCTCCCAGCACTAGTCACACAGAGCTTTTGCTGTATTTTAAAAACATACATGTGTTACAAAATCATATTTTCACAACAGGCAGGGTATTCGTGGGGCAGGCTAGAATGTTTCCAGAGCCGGCCACAGTGGTCAGGAGGGGCTGCAGCAACGGGCCCTGCACCTGCGCCTCTGGGTTTGGGGTCCGAGTCACCTAGGCAGGGCTGGAAGAGCGCTCCGGAAATGAGCTGTCTGGACACGCAGAGGCACTGACTACTTCCAGGGTGGCCTTACTCCAGGCATTTAGAAGCTCCAAAGAGTAGAACCGTAAATTTCATAGCGGCTAAAATTTGCTGACCACTTATTATGTAGCAGAGCTTGTGCTAAGCATTTGGCTTGTGTGGTTATCCTTGAAATCCACACACCACACAGCTATTTTAAGATGGTAACTGCTACTGCCCCTGTTTTACAGTTGAGGAAAATAAGCCTTCGTCACATCGCTAGTAAGCGATGGAGCCTGGATTGGAACCCAGCAGGGGGACCGACAACTGAGTGGCAAATCTCCACCATTCTCTCTGACTACATCTAATTAGATCTGGGCCTGACGTCTCAGAGATCACAGGAGCAGCTCTGGTAAGAGCATCAGCAACAAAAACCTCCAAATTTGAGAAGCGGGTGAAACCTGAGGAGGTGTCTAATGTAACTTCCACCTTTTTATAAAGGAGAAACTGAGGTCCCGGAGGGGAACGCTCCTCTCCCAGCCAGTTTCCAAGCCACCTGCCTCTCTGCAGGAAGGGTCTTCTGCAAATTAGCTTTACAGAGTGCAAGGCAGGAAAATCAGACTCTGCTACAGGGAAAACGCCTCGGGGCTTGCGGCCAGCAATGCTGTGGGGCTCCGCGCAAAAGGGGCTGACTGCTCAGGGCTCAGGTAGCTTGTTAAGACGGCCCACTGGACAGCTTGTGGGAGCTAAATGCGAATGCACGCATAAAGCACCCAGCGTCTGGGGCTGCATCTGGGGTGACCTGGAGTTTTGTGTGGGAGAAGGGAATGGCAGACAGTCTCGTCTGAGCTCTAAATCTTTGCCCAGCCCTGTGCACGGAGCTCCACATCCGTCATTCATTCGATCATCACATCCTTTCAACAATACCTTCTGGGTCCCTGGTGGCTGCAGCCAACAGTCTATGAGGATGGGCCCTCCCTCCCTCCACTTCCTACACACCCAGTCTCCTGCCTGGAGGTAGTATTCTCATTTAATTTATGGAGAAGAAAACTGAGGCTTAAAGAGGTGAAGGGACTTGCCTGAGGTCCCAGAGGGAGGGGTTCGCACCCAGACTCTGCTAGATGTATAGCTGTCTCCCAAGAGTGCCAAAGGCAGAAAAAGTAATTTCAAACAAGCCCCTGAGATAATTGTCCCCATAGTCCCCTGGCCTCTGAGAAGCATGGAGGTCAGATGGATAGATGGGGGACGAGGTGGAGATTTGGTACTGAATTTTGTCCACAGGCAAGCAATATGGGGTGGTTCTGAATGTCAAGGCCGTGGGCCAAGGCTTGTGGACCTGTGTCGGTCCTGCCTAGGACAGCTAAAAGGACACCCAGTCCCTTCCCTGCCAAGAAGATGTGCGGCTTCGCTGGGCAAATGGGCCGGAGCCTCTCCCGTGTTCTAGGCTGTGAACACCACGCCATCTTCGCCCATGATGATCTTTTCCCAGAGGGCTCCTCCTTCAGTGTGCAGCCAGCCTGGTGTTTCTGCGGCCTGGGCCAGAGGCGTGGACCCCATGAGGACAGGTTACTCAGGGGGAGCTCTGTGAGGCACACTTCCCTAACATGCCAGGTGAGACCAACCGCAGTCCTAAGAGAAGACTCTTGCTTGCACCCTGCGGTGCGTGATTATCCTAACATACACCTAATCACTAGCATAAGGGGTAAGGGGACTTGCCTGAGGTCACTGAGGGAGGGGTTCACAGCAGAACCTTGGCTTCCACCGCAGAACTTGAAGGTTTCAGTGGCAGGTTACTTGAAATCCTCCTAACCACCCACAATAGTATTTGAGCATGACACCAAACCAAACCCAACCCATCATTTTCTTTTCCCTCACGGTATTCAGTCTCGGTATGCCAACGACCAACTTCCTAACTGCTGGATAGGAGGCCTGTGCAGTTCCTGCCAGCACAACACATGTCTATCCCAACTCTGCACGGACCCACATTACGACAGTCCCGCTGGTGAAACGGGGCACGTCTCAGCCCGGGAAAGGCAGCTAAGGAACAGGGGCTGGGCAGGAGGGACTCCGGGATATTGTGCTTTCTAATCCTCGGCGTAAGTTCAGCTCTCCACCACACCCTGGCAGTGCCCTCGGCTCCCAGCGGCTCCCAGAGTGTGGCAGCACCCTTGTGTGATATCCTGCCTCCAAAAGACTCCCTGAGCCACCAGGAGATGAGCCCTGGGAGGTTTACCACCTGGCAGCAGCTGATTCCTTTTGGCTTGCAGAGGGTGTCTGGGGTGGGCACACAGAGCACCCTCGCCCTAGTGATGGGCACCCAGGTCTGCACCGGCTGGAGCCCAAGAGGTGGGGAATGTGTGAGCACCCTCGCTGGGTGCCCAGAGTCGCACAGTCACCTGCCGTCATGGGAACGGGAAGAGCCTCTCAACATTTCCACCCGGAGAATTCACTCACCTCCCCACCTCCTGAATCTGCCCCTTCCTTCTGCTCCTAGGGGTTTCCCCAGGAGGAGGGTCCTGCTGCCAATCACCCCTGGAGCAGGCACCCCCCACCCCGGCGCCCTCCTCTGTGCCTTCTCGGCTGTTCACACCAATTCTCCCGCGGGCTGCTTACTCCTCTGGATACGGAAGCGTGAACCTGCTCTAATGGAGAGGGAAGTCTGGGCCAAGGGAGTCAGGTGGCACACCCCAGCTCAGCCTGGAGCACCCCCAAACCCAGCCAGGGGAACAAAAGGAAGAGGGAGGCGGCTTACCTTTCGAGGGTCGCCTTTGTTTGGTTTGCAGAGAAGAGAAGGTGCCCATGACGGCCCCCATGGCGGCCAAGACTTGAGTTGGGACCCCGGGCCCTGCCCCTCCCCTCCCCTGGAAAGAAATCAGTGTGAATCCTCCACTCCGAATTGGAGGAGGAAAAAAGCGCCCAGCAGCTCGCTTGCAGCTTGGTATTCAGCGAGCGTGGGGCCGGGCACTGGGGAGCCTTTTCTTTTCGCCTTCGGCCCCGCACATGCACTGACTCCCAGGGCCAGAGGCTCCCGGTGAGCCCTCGGAACCGGGCCCGGCTGCTTCCTTCGCCAAGGGCCGACGACGGTGCCTCGGAGGCTGCCTGGCGCTGGACACGGGGCGGACGCCCGGCCGCCCGGCCGTGGCTACCGAGGCAGCGCTGTGTGCGGTGCGGGAGCCGCGCTCCGCCCGCCCCTCCTGCCGCCGCACGCTCAGCTCCCCTCCCGGCGCTCCGGCTGGGTCTCCGGGGGCCGAGTACCAATCATGAATGAACAGAGCCGGGACCGCGCGGAGCAGAGCCGCGCGCCCGCCTGCCCGCGCTGCCCGCCCGCCGGCGGCAAGCCCGAGCCACGCAGAGAGCGCCGGCTGGGTGGGTAACCCCAGAGGGGCGGGGCGGGCCAGGGCTCAGGGGGGCGCCGGGGGCCCGCGCTGCTGCCTTGCGCGCTCACGTGCGTGGAGTGTGCGGACTCCCGGAGGCGGCGCTCAGGACCCGGGCCAAGCACCTGGCTGATGGGTGGGGTTCAGGGGGTAGCAGATTGCTTCTGGGATTAATGTGTATGTGTTGCATTATTTCACTTGACTTCAAAGGAAATCTTACTTAATTCACTGCCTGAATTCATGGGGTTGGGGGAAAAAGTCTGCCCTATCCAGGGAGGGATGAAAAACATACATCCAGCTGGGCTGTCATGGGGGAGGACCCCCGCTGCTACTCCTAGGCCAGGGCTACCTTCTAGTGACAGAGTTGGAGATAGCAAAAGAGCCCTCCCTCCGCCCCTCTGGGCCCTTGCTTTCTCCTTTTGCTGTTTCTTTCCTGACTCTCTCCCTCCTTCATTCTCCTCCCCCCACCCCGAACGATTAGCCATCAGCTCTGGGCAGGCTGTGAGTTTGTGCTGAATTTTGGAAGCAGTCTGCCTGCTGTGAGTTCCCACTCCATACCACACAGACCAGAACCCCTATTTCATCTCCTCTTGCAAAGGGGCAAAGTTGGGGTCCACCCGTATGGCTTCTCCTCAGCCTCCTGGGGTGCCGAAATGCAAGTCTCAGCTCCCTGAAAGTCTGAGGAGGACGACCCCTCCCCCAACTGGGAGCTGTCTGGATCCCCACCGTACACTGAGTTTGCAGCTCATGGGGTCCCGGAACGTGTAGCCTTAGAAGCGCATACATTGTCACACAAACATATGGGCACGGGTCCTACAAGCCCACGCAGACACACGCAGCCGCGATACACCCGCAGGTGCACCCACAGGACCCCGCACAAGACACAGACACCCAGGCCCAAAGGTGCACGCACAGTCAGTGCAAAACACATCCCAGTCACCCATTCATGCAGGCTCACAGCCACCCAGGCATGCGGTCATTCCCTGGGGGTATGGGGACCCTCAGGAGCTGCTTCCCCTCATTCAAGCCCAGTAGCTGCCCTTTCAGGGATACTAGTATCCTGCAGCTTGGCGAGGGACCAGAGTGATTTCTCCATCTATTTGGCACGCAATGCTTTCTCAAGTCCAAACACGCCCTATTTTGTGTAACAGGGAAGGTGCACTTCATTCACATCCATCCCTTTCGGTTGCACTGCCCACTGCTGCGTAACCCACACCCTGTAAGTTAGTCAGATCATGTCTAATCATCACCATAGAGAGAAACCGAGGGTTCCCGAGGCTAAGACATTTACCTGGAGTGACCCAGCCAGAACGTGGGATTAGGACTTGGAGTCCAGGGCTCTGTCACCAACTCCTGTTGGCAGATGAGGACATGGGGGCCATGGAGTTGGGGAGAGCGCCTCTGGATGCCACCAGAGTTGAAGTTTCAGCTCTCCTAACTGCCAGCACTTATCTGTCTAGTCCAGGAGGCCTGCAATTCTGGATGATGGAGGACTGCAAGGGGCCGACCCCTGCCTCCCTCCTGCCCTCTCTGCTGGGGAAGAAGGGCAGGGTGCAGTTGAAGCCACAGGTCACCTGAGAGGACCCATGAGGATGGCCAGGAGTCAGGAAACAGAGGAGGCGTCTTTGCTGGGGAGATGGTGGTGCCGCCCCCAGCCTTCTCGGGTCACCGGATGGAGCACCAAGCCACTCCGTCTTTGGGCCTCCATCATCTCCACGCTCCCTGAAGCCCGGGACCAGCACTCGAGAGCTTACGGAAGGCTGGGATGCTGCTCTCTCACTCCTTTCCCCCCAGCGCCCTCTGAAGCAGGCGCGGACAGGTCCCTCCATCTTACAGAGTGGGAATGTAACGGGCCTCTTCATATAAAGAAGTTCGTAGCTGGCCGCCTCTGAGCAGTGGGACCAAAGCCAAGGCGCCAAGAGCAGGCCCCAGCTGCTCAAGCATGCACTGCGAGGCCCTTCGGTGGCCTGGCTTGGTCTACCCATCCCCCTGCTCCCTGGTGCTCTCCTTGGGGCTCCAGCCACATAGACCTTCACGATCCTGAGATGTGCTTCAGAGCCTTGGGGGCTGCTGGTCCCTCTGCCTCGAGTGTCCCTCACGCCTTTCCCATCTGGCGACCTGCTGTGCATCCTTGAGGATACACTTCAGGTGTCATTTCCTCCAGAAATCCCTCTGACCCCAAGTTGGTGTCTGCCTTGGGGTTCCTGCAGAACTTGGGGCTCCCCCCAATCAGAGCCCTCCTCGCCCCTTTCCTTGCTTGACTCTCCCCCTGCACTGTGCGTTCCTAAAGAGCAGGGGCCACTACTAACGTTGTTCTACACCGTCTGCTTAACCCCTGGTTTCCGGCAGGGGTGCGGTCAGTCCGCGCTGAATGAATGAATGGATGGATGGATTTTCTTTGCTCAATGACCCAATTAGTAAGTAAAAACTGACCATTAGCACATCATCCTTGCCCTTCCCAGGAAGAAGCACATTCTCCCAAGCAAGCTTTATTCATTCAACAAATATTTATTCATTCGCCCGTCAACCACGTACCAAATACTTACACGCACAAAAGCTCCTTTATTCCCAATGATGCCCTGGGTGGCAGGTTTTATCTACAGATGAATGGACACGCGCAACGTACGATGCCACACACATCGCCTATGAGATGCGCACAAAGAATGCGCCCAGGGAGGAACACACGTCGAGTGTGAAGGACAAGACAGAAAAGGACAGCAGACCCGCTCCCTGTCTCCTGGGGACCCGTAACAGAGGGCAGAGAGCGGCATGGGGGGAGAGGGGGCCGCCCCTCAGTCACCTGGTTGCAGGGCCCATTTGTCCTGCCATCCCCAATGTGGTGTCCTTGCCAGAGCAACCTGGCCAGCCCCATCCAACCTGGGCCTCAGTGCCTATAGCCCCTCCCAATCCAGCAGGTGAGCTCGCTGATGCACTGCAGCCAGCTCTGACCCCTCCCTCATCCACTCTGCAACAGATGGAATGTTAGCGTTCCCTCCTCCCCAATTTGTATGTTGAAGCCCTAACCCTCAGTGTGGCTATGTTTGGAGATGGGGCCTCTAAAAAAGTAATTAAGGTTCAATGAGGTTATAAGGGTAGGGCCCTGACCCCATGGGACTAGTATCCTTAACGTTCTCGTAAGAACAGATATCAGAGAGGCCCCCCTGACCCTCCACTCTTGACCAAGAAAAGGCCCTGTAAGCACACAGGAAGGAGGATGTAGCCATCTGCAACCCAAGAGCAGAGCCCTCGCTGGACACCAGCCTGGACACTTGTAATATCCAGAACGGTGAGAAGATACACATCTGTTGTTGAAGTCTGCGGCATTTGGTTCCAGCACCCAAGCAGACTCATGTGTGCCTGCAGCACCCAGTCATGCCCCCAGGAGTCCTGGAGGCAAGGCCCTCCCTCCCCTCTGCTGCAGGTGCCCATGTGGGAGGCTGTGCAGGGAGGAAGGGCTGAGAGGGTCAGGGACCCGCAGGGACCCTGATGAAGCACACACGTGCTTGTCTGCGATTATGCAACACACAGCTGTGCTCCGTCCCTCAGTCCCTCCCTCCTGCACAGCAGTTCCCTCGTGAGTGTTTCTTCCCATCTTTGCAAGCAAGGGAAGCTCACCGCGTGTCCTCTGACACATGGGAGGCAGCAGCACCAGATTAAGGGCCTGGAAATGGGGGGCTAGATCTGGGTTCGAATCCCAATTTTGCTCCTTAATCTCTGGGTGACTTTGGGCCTGCTGCATGCTTTCTGAGCCCTAGCTTCGCCTTCTGTGGACGGCATCACTGTGAGCAGTGGTGAGGTGATGTCTGTAAGGCCCTTAGCAGGTGCCTGGCACTCAGCGTGGCCAGGTACGGAGGGGGGCCTGCCACTGTCTCTGTTGCCGTGGGCCAGGCATCCTGCTGGGCTGGAGTGGCATAAAAATGAGTGAGTCGCAGCCTTCCCCTTGGCTTCCAGCTTTGCTCTTCATCTGTTTTATAGGGAAGCTATTCTCAGGGTCCCCATCTGGTATTAAAAGGCTCAGATTAGTTAAGGAAGGGAATGTGGTTGGCACCTGATCATGTGCAGTTCAGCACTGTGCTAGCTGCTGTCGTATGCCATTTCCCAAATGTTCCACATGCGTAAGTCTGGCCTCCTCGAAGAGGCTCTGCGCTTTCAGAAAGCGAAGAAGACACCCTTCCCCCCGGCCCCGGTCCCCATGCACCACTGCAGCTCAGCCTGGTCCAGGACATCCTCTGTGCTCTACAGATCCTCAAGCTGAGATCATTCAGGGCAGGGGACGGCCACCAGCGCTTAGCCCTGGGATTAAGTCCCACTTCTCTTACTAAATGTGCACCCGGGCCGGGGCTGCTTCATCTGGGAGCTGCGAGCGGGACCACTTCAAAGGTTGGTGTGAGGACTGGGCCGGATAAAGTAGAGGCAAAGTGCTTTGTCCCTCTGCAAATGTCCTTTATTGTTGTTTGCTCTGGGGCTCATCTAGTTATGTAGTCCTTCATTCAACAAATATTTATGAAGCACCATCTACCTGCCAAGCGCTGTTTTAAATATATGGACCAGTAATGAACCAGAAGAGGCAGGAGCCCTGCCTTCGGTGAGCTGGTGGAGTAGAACCAAAGGCAATCAAATCCTCCCATCGTTACAAACCGCCATCAGGCTGGGACAGAAAGAAGGGGAGGAGGTGTTGGGGGGAGGTGCTCAGAGAAGCCAAGTATGGTAACCTCTGCAAATTACAAAGTTATAAAGTCATGTCAAAGTACAGATAGGTCCTCAGAGGGCAGGGATGGGGATACAGTTTCCAAGTCAGGGAGATCAGGTATCAAATGCACAGGGTGGAGGGGGGTCGTGACCTTGGGCACGTTGTTTGACCTCAGAAAGCCTCAATTCCCATAAGCAGAAAAATCCCACTAATGTAGGTTGCAGGGTGGTGAGGCTGAATCAGACGTGAGTGATTACAGAAGTGCCTCAGACAGCGTCCCCCTAGCTGACACAGTCCTGGCTCAGAAAGCGCGAATCCCACATCCTCCCGTTTCCCATCTCCTTTGCAAGTACCTCTTCCCCGCCGCCCCGGGAGGAGAAAAGACCTTGGAACAGGACAAGGGCTTGGGAAGTGCCTGTCCTGAGCCACAGCCCTTAGGTGCATCAAGCACATGCTCATCTGTCAAGGCTCATCGTGCCCCTTGAGGGAGCAGGACTAGTGCAGGCTGCGGGGGATGCAGGGGCAGCCAGGATGCGGGCTCTGTCTTTCACGCCCTGCTGGCCAGCTGCACCGCCCAAGGGCTCCCTCCTCATGCTGCAGCGCTGGATCAGTCTCCCCCTGGGGCTGAGAGGAGTTCAGACAGAGTGCAGCCACCCAGATGCAGTGGCAAAGCTCTTCCGAGCTCTCCAGACCCAGGGAGAGGGAGGGCATTGCAGAGTATCTTGGCTTCCATTATCTGAAGCAACGCGACGTGCATCGTGAGGCCAGAGGAGTCCTGGGGGCCAGCAGCAGGCCAGGAATGAGGCAGGTACTTCGTGAAATTGACTAATGGCTCTCTAGGAGTGGATGGGCGGATGGATG
The DNA here is from genome assembly GCA_004026545.1 of Mormoops blainvillei. Lineage (NCBI taxonomy): Eukaryota > Metazoa > Chordata > Mammalia > Chiroptera > Mormoopidae > Mormoops > Mormoops blainvillei. Next base: position 18,278 of record PVJD01009600.1, read on the forward strand.
CAGGGAGGAAGGGCGGAGGGATGGATGGATTCGAGTATGTTCAAGCAAGCAGTTAAGTACCTGATGAAACCTGTGAACCGTCTCCTCCAAAAGAACCCAGCATGCAGGCCCACGCACTCGCACTCTGCGGAAGCTTCTGGGGCGTTCGCGGCGCTCCCCCTGAAGCACATGCACAGACACCTGGTTAAGAAGCTCTGCTTCTAAGGGGGAAAGATCATAGCAGTGGATTTGAGCCAGTGCTTTCTCAGCAGTGCGACTTTAACTCCTCTGAGCCTTGGGATCAACATCTGTAAAATGGGGGCAAGGACTGTGTCTAATTCTCAGGGCCGGTGCGAGAATTAATAAATGAGAAGCAGCATGCTGGTGCGTCGGCGCAGCCCCCGACGGGTCCCCAGGATCGGTGAGAAGTGTGGCTCCTCCTTACCATCGTCATCAACCTTCAGCCGCTCATGCACCTGCTCATTCGTTCAGTGCATGCATCCAGTGGGTGCCTCCTGTTTACCACAGCCTGAGTGGGGCTCAGGGTTGGAGGTGTTTATGCTCACTGGCTTGGGGAACTCACAGCCTAAGGGGCAAAGGGCAAGAGACTCCGGGAATGACCTCTCCAGCCCAGACTCTGGCTGGCCCCACCCAAAGTCCTGGGGAGAAGCAAAAGCTTGGACTCGGCAACGTTGGCGGGGGGCGCTTAGGTCAGCTCAGGAGGGCAAAGGTCAGAGTAAAGGCAGGCTAGGAAGCCGAGGGTAGAGCCAGGCAGAAAGGGATGGGGCAGGATGGAGTGGAGGTGGGAGTGTGAGGCAGAGCAGGGCTGCGGGGGGGTGGGGGTGGCCCTGGACAACTGCCACAATGGTGTGGCAGGGTGGATGCATGATGCTGAATGGCTGCGGCATGGGGACAGGAGCCATGGGGAGACAGACTCTCATGTCTTTCTAGTGAGTGCAAAATATTTTGCACACGATTTCCCTGGGCTGATGTCTAGGAGTCGGTTGTGTTCACTCCCTCCTTGTTCTCCTTAGACTGTATAATATTTACATTGACGACGGTAGCCACAGTCTTGGAGTTCTTACCATGTGCCGTCATGTGCCTGGTCCCACTTAATCATTTCAGTGCCCCCTAAGGCAGGTACTTTCAAGATCCCCCAGTTAATATGAGGCAACCAAAGCACAGAGAGGTTAAGCAACCTGCCCAAAGTCACACAGCAAGTTGTGGCGCTGGCCTTGAACTCGGATGCTCTGACTGCAGAGCCCACACTTCCTGTCTAGCCTGAAGCCCTCCTGCTGCTGTTGAATCTGATTTCCTCTCCTAGTCTGACTGGGGAGGTGGCAATTCACTGGGGACATACGGGTAACCGTGTAGCTTCTTGGAGCCGAGGGAGAGATGCAGAAGGGAGGTGCACTGAGTCCTGGTCCCCTGACTGGCAGGTGCTGTGTGCACTCCTTCCTGAAGTGCCCGGGGGCTGCGGCTGTGTCCAGCAGCCTGTATGATGCACATGGGCTCTGTTTGCCCTCTGAGGCCTCTACAGGCTGAAGACCCCAGGGGAAGTAGGCGGGGAGGGGAGGAGGGGGCAGCGCCATGATGGGTGACGATGTCAGGAGGATCGCACCTGGGCCTGCATAGCCCGCCGAGCCTGCCAGCCTGGTTCCCAGCCTCCCAGTCCCACTGCCCCCGCTGCAGTCAGGGCCTGAAGAGGGAAGGAACCTGAGCCGCGGGGAGGCAGGGAGGAAGGGGGTAATTGCGGGTGGCCATCACGCTGAGGGCTAATGCTGGGAGGGGGACGCAGAAACAAGGCAACTCTAAACTAGAGGGGGCCGGTGGATGTTTCCTCTGTTATTTCCTGTGACCGCACCCCTGCCCCATGCTGGAGACCTGTGGCAGTCACATCCTGGGGTGAAGAGGATGCGGACATAATGGGGTGCCTTCTGGGGCTCTGACTTACGGAGGCTCCAGTGTAAGACACAAGGCCTGGAAGAACCGGGCTCTGTGAGAGAGCAGAGTGGGGGCTTGTCCTGGTCCCCCTCAGGTGGGGCCCTGTTCAGCACTGAAGCCCAGGCTGTAGCGGAATCTGGGGGCCAAGGAGACCCTCCTGCCCCTTTCCTGAGTAGGGCCTGAGAGAGTAGAAACGACCCCCGGTTCCCCGCCCAGCACCCCAGCCCTCCCTGTGGCAGGAACGTCACATATTCCACAAGCCTGTGCATGCTTTCCAGTGTAGGGTTTGGGATCCTGACCGAGTTTGGTAAGGACCACATGGGGTGGATACAGCCCGGAAAACCTGGGGCCTCAGGCTGGCGGGCCCAGATGCAACCTAGCTGGCCCGGTGACTGCAAAATGCACAGGAACCAGGGTGTTTAGGGGCTGCCTGCCTGAAGGGATGACAGGCTGCATACTGCAGGTGGGGTCCACCCTACACCTGCGTGTTTCCTAGGCCCCCAGAAGAGTCGGACAACGCTGGGGGCGGGGGATGGGGCATCCTGAGTTGATTGAGATTTCAGTTCTGCCCCGCACCCCTCAAGGAGAATAGGAACTTGGGACAGAAACTAAATTCAGCAATTCAAGAAATAAGCCAAGTAACATCCCTGGTACACCTGCGGAAGTTGCCGGAAAGTCTTGGCCGCTCATAAACCACGCTCACACTACCTCTCTGGCAGGCACTGCTCTCTTCCCCGGTTTACAAATCAGCCCACTGGGGCTCAGAAAGGTGCAGGGATGTGCCCAAGGCCACAGAGCTGGCGTGCGCTGCAGAGCCGGCACCTGAAGCCCGTTCTGCCTGCCTTCAAGGCCCACGCCATTACCCACCATGGAAAGTACACGAAGGCAGAGGGGAAGGGCAGAGGAGGAAGTGGAGGGAAACAGAGCAGCACCAGGAAGAACGGGTGGGGTGGTGGAGAGACTTCCACTCGCCATCGCCCGGGATGACTGCCCCGGGTCAGAGGAAAGTGGCTGTGAAGGGCCTTTGTCTTGGCTTAGAGGACACCATGGACCCAGGTGGCCCGCACACAGGTGGAGGGTTGCGGGGAAGGGTGATACAGCACCTCCAAGGGCAGGGACACCGCCCTTCCTCCCAGCACCCCGGGGAGCCTCTTCTGAGAGGCCAGGTTGGCCCTCCTCTGCTCCCCACCCCCACCCCGACCGCGCTGCCACAAGCCTGCCTTGACAACAGCGACACTTCAAGATGATTTCTGCTCTGTCGTCCCTTCTTGCAGTGGCTGGCCCCTGGCGAGGGGGCCAGGTGCTCTAGTGGGTGCTGGTGGAGCTAAGTGACAGGGCAGGGCTCTCTCTCCCTGGGCTGGCATTTGGCATGGTGTGTTAATACTGGCGCCTGTGGCTCAGGGCAGCTCCAGAGGGAGCTGTGCAGACGAGCGCGGAGCCTGGTGTGCGGCGAGGACCTGACGCAGTGAGCTAGGGGTCAAGGCTAAGGAGTGGGAGGCAGTGGGGGCAGGCTGCTGTCAAAAGCAGGGCCCCTGGCCTGGTCCCCACATTGCCTGCCCTGGAACCTGCTGTCTGTGACACAAGAGCTCCAAGCCAGTCCCTCTGCATATTCTGCCAGCCTCTGCCCAGCCCCGCTCCGCCCAACCTGTCCTGTGATGGTGCCAGAGATGCGGAGAGAGGTGAGGCGGGCTTGGTTTTGGCCCTCGGGAAGCTCACCGCCCTGTGGGGATAGGGGGGCACAGAAACCATTTGATGGTGGGGGATGGGCCTATGGCAATCAGCTCAGAGGCCACACCAGCTTAGAAAAGAGACATCTAATTCACCTGAGGAAGAAGAATCGGGGGGCTGGGGCACGGGCGGCGGGCAGTCCAGCAAGGCTTTCCGAAAGAGGAGGTGTTGGAGCTGGGTCTTGAAAGACAATAGGAATTTTCCAGCCAAACCAAACCCCGCGGTGAACACGTGACTTCATCTGGAGACCCACTCGAACAGAGCCACAGTCAAGGTCTATTCCACTCTCCTAGCAGGGGGCCCCCCTGGGCAGGACAGCAGTGCATCACTATCCCCATTCATGGATTCCCCAAACCTGCGGCTGGACAGACTTTGGAGAAAGCAGGTCCGGTCACTATGGGCAGCTTTGGGCAGGGGCGTGGTTCCTCACACGCACCCACATCCCATCTGCCTGGTTCTCGGCGCCGCCATCAATCGGCTGTGAGTCCCTGGGAAATTACTTCAGTGACCTGATTCCCTGCTTCTTCAAAGGTAACACAATGTGAATAACTGTACAAATTTCATGGGACTGTTACGCGCATTTTATGATAGAATAGCTGTTGAGAGTCTCATATTGTGCCTGGCACACAGAAGGAATTCAAAAATTGGCTACTGTTTTTCATTATTATTGTGGCTCCTACAAGCAATTATTGACTACTCCCTAGCTAAAACTCTTCCCTTTTTTGAAACCCGGGTAAAGGACATGACCTTGACCTGAAGCATCCAGAACTATGGTAGGTGGGACAATATTGGGGGAAGAGTAATGGGGTTACTCGAGAAGTGACTTATGCTGTCTAAATGGTAGATCTATGCTCAGAGTGGATTCCAAGCAGACAGTGTCTTTTCCTGCTAACATCTCTTTTAAAAGTATTGCTATCTTCTGTATTCTCAGTTGGCCTGGTACACCACTGCTGGAGGGAGTGCCAACGCGTTGTGCTTGGCCGGAGACGTACCCTTGCAAAGCGTCCATAAGCACCGCCAACATCCTGTCAAACACGCTGGAGGGAAGTAAATGCTTTAGCACCTGATAAAGGACTGGGATTCAAAGAGTCGCTTTACTGTGTCGATAAACGATGGGCGAGACTTGGGAATAAGAGGTCAGGAACAGGGAATGGCAACTGCACTTCAGATACGACCACGTGGACCACGTGGGAAGGCACTCGCTGTGGATTAGGCCCTTCTTTCCACTGTAAAATAGCTATTACTACAGGTTGGTGGGGCTATTCTCAACGTTTCTTCTGTCTTGGTAACAATTTCCAGACAACTGCCTTTAGACAGGATTAAATGTAAACTCTTCACTCAGGCAGACTCAACCTGACCTCCACAGTCTTCAATCCCCTGACTACAGAGTAGTGAGAAATATCAAGTATGGCATATATTTTATAAATACAAAACAAAATAAAAATGAGGCGGATGATCACTTTGATGAGAGGTTAAACTGTCAAGTATGTCAAAGAGAAAATGTTTTTAAAATGTTTACATCAGAACAAGATGCAGTGTTTGAGCAATGCTAAAGACCAACGGGAAACACTAATGTGAACTCTCCAACTTAAAGTGTTTCCCCGCTTTTGTTGCTCCGTGGCCGCGGCCGCGGCTGCAGCAGCGTGCACGGCCAAGCACCAGCCCCCACGCGCCCCTTGGCGCCCGGGCTTTGTCTGCAGTGCTTTTCTCCCCTGCGGGAAGCGGGGTTCCCCGGAGGGCGGTCTTAGGTTGGAAGGAAGCTCCGTCTGTGGTGAGAAGGAACGATGTTCCCTAGGATGTCACAGGGCAGCCACGAGAGGACCAAGAAGTTGCATTAAGCTTGGACAATTTGAATATCAAATGAGACTGATAACTATAATTAATGAAAACGAATGGAACCTGTGCAGGGCCGTAAGTCCCTAATGAAGCTCCGAAGAGAAAAGTTGATAGAGGTTGTACAAAAAGGGCGAGCAGGGTAGAATCTCATGGCATTTTAGATTATCTTTAAAGGCTGCCTTGCATTATGGGGGGTGGTACGTCTTCCATTAAACGAATATTGGCTTATTAAGCACGGAAAGGCACTTTTCTCTACCCTTCTAAGGAGGAAAGAGTGGATTTTGAATGCTTTCGAATTCTGATCCTTTGGGGGAAAAAATAGAAATTCGTGGTCACGTACGATAACAAATAAAGAGGAGACCAATCGGGAATGTGGCAGGAGAAACTGAACTGGCCAAACCTCTCCAAGAAGAGAGCACACTGCTGGTTTGTGATTCCTGGTTTCTTGGGAGACGAAGCACCGCTTCAGGAAAGCTCTCTGGCCACAGAGTGGAAGGCCTGTGTGAAAGGCACGGGCTTTTCCGCCCTTGGTGGGGTCGCGTTCGTCTGAAGTGCCAGAATGTTGGAAGGCACTTTATTGGGGTCCCGAATAACAATCAGCACCCCCTAAACTGGTGGCCTGAGATGACATTTTTTTCTTTTAGTTCTGGGAGAAATTCTAAGAGAAACTGTATTCTTTTTTCTTTTTTTTTTACCCTAATTCTAGGGAACTATCGTGTTTTTCCTAGGAAAGTAAGTCTGGGAAAGCATGAGAATAAGTAAGAAAATAATGAAAACTCTGATATATAATCTCTGATCTTTATCCTTTTGTAACTAGGGTAAGGGCTAGCGTAAGTATATATTTTCTAATCATTGTGATGTTTTGTGCGCATCTTGGCTGACTTTTTAGGTGTTTGAAGCATTTGGGAGGGTCTGACATTAAACTTATGGTTTTAATTAAAAGCTGCGGAGAGTGCAGTTAAAAAATATTGTAACTAATGTTCATAAGTTTGAGAAATTCTAACTGGGTTAATTTTTAATAAGTTTAGATTCATCAATTATGCAAACAGTGTTCGAATGTCAAGAGGAAAATTGTTGAATGGTTCCACAAGGTTGGGAAGCTGAATTAAACCGAACACAAACCGGCATGTGCGTTCTTCCCAGTGACAAGCGTCCCACGGGCATGAAGGGGCCTATCGGCACATCGCAGCCCAAGTCTCGGGGCCCCTGAGCCAGACGGAAAACAAGCTGTCGTCCGCAGGGAACGGCGCAGAGAGCAGAAGGGACTGGCGGTCACCCGTGCCTGGGGGTGTGCCCTCCCGCGTCTGCGCTCTAACATGGGGACTCTTAGAGACGGAGAAATCGTCGGGGCCCACAGGAAGCGATCAGACGGAGTCCTCCCAGGTCCTGTGCCCAAGGTGAGAGGGGTTTTGAGGCAGGGCTCCTAACCTCTCCCCTAACCACCTCCAGGGCCCTCTGCCAGCACCGCAGGCCTGAAACGGACTTCTTTTTCCCAGCACTCTGGGATTATTTTATTACTTTATTAACCCAGAAAAGTAGGGTTTTACCATCTAGGAAACAATAGGTCATTCATGTCCTGCTCAGTGCATTCAGCTGGGGACTTCTCATGGCCCCAGGTGACAAGCCCCCAGTTCTCTTAGTAACCAAGGAGAGGGGTGCTCTCAGAAGGCCTACATCATCCTATGGCCACACCCTACATCTCTGATCAGGCCCTTTTTGGCAGCTTCCTTGCCATCCCGCTTTTTCAAAGTCCAAAGGAAACAGGATTGAATCATTTGGGGTGAAATGCCCTGAAAACGCTGCTGACCCTTTGTTTTTCTTTCCTTTTCATTAAGCACCTCGGGAGTCGCGCATGAGACTCAGACCCATATTGCTGCTTTGTTTGTAGAAAGTGTTCAGCTGTGTCATTTTTATTCACTCTAAATACCTTGAAAATCCCAATGAGTGGTAATCTTGAAAGCACTGCACCTTGCAAAAACCTTTTCTTTTTCACTTTTGGGCTTACAAGTGTGTCCTACTTAAAAGGAGTCCAAGATGCCAAAAATCCTCACACAGAAACTTAGACATGCAGACAGTCGTTCTGAAAATGGTAAAACTGGGCCTGACAGAGAGACGGTTCTCCTGAGAAACTGAGCACGGGACATTGACCTTGGAGGGGCAGGGCCTGGCAGTAAACCCTCCGGCCTGAGACTGGGGTCTCCATGGTTATCAGAAAGCACACCCCAGGAGAACGCAGGGTGGCGCATCCCACAGGCCTCGGGGATCCACACGGCACCAGGACTGCCATTAGTAGCGGGTGCCCTCGTGGGGCCTGAAGGCCAGGGAAGCCTACTGTCCACCACGAGTGCTATTGTGTCTCCTGAACCATTAAAGGAGTCAAATGAGAGGAGCTCCTGTCCTTGCCTCGGGTGTGAGGTTGTTACTGTAGGTAGCTGACTAGTTATTCATAAGAGAGAGCAAAGGGAATCAGACATTGAGTTTAATGAACTGGGGAGCATAAGCCTGCTTGTTTAGCCAGGAAGCCGCAGCATTTACAGACTCATTCACATGGCCCAGGGGACTGCTGCCTCTGAGTGGACAGGAAAGTCTCCTTAGGAGCACTGTCCGTCCTCTGATACTGGACTGTTGGGAGGAGCAAGGGGGATGCTTTATCACAGAGGCCTGTCAGTCTAACTAGGGGGTGGGCCCATCAGAAGCCTGTGAAAGCTTAGGAAATTGATTGGTTATTTTGAAAAAGCTCCTCGTTATAATCTCAGGGGAACAAAGAAGCGCCCCCCCCACCCCGGTCCCCTCTTGGGAACTCGCACTTGCTACACACGCTCCATTCTCTTCCCTAGCCATGCGGCCTTAGTAGCCACCTGCCCGGCAGCCATGTGGACTCTGCCACCAGCACAGCTGGGAACAAGCTAAGCTAGCTGCATGGGGACTGAGACCACGCAGCAGCTGCCTGTGGGCTCCAAAGGACGGAGCTTTATTATGACACAGAAATTCTGGTTACTGGACTTGGTGTGGGCCTTGCTGAAGACACAGCTGGACTTACTCCACTGTGGGACCCAGACGGAGATGGGACGTCAGAAACCCAGAGGCAGATTTCCCCCTGAATGAACCTACCATATCACAAGCCCCCTGGTGTGGGTCCTTGGGCGGCTTTCCTTGCAATCCCGCAGAAGAGCAACACCGGTTTCCACCAACAACATGATCTTCCTGGCCACCATCACACCACCAAACCTCACGACGATTATGTGCTAGCTAAGCACGGAACTCACGGAAGATATCAGACATGACTACCCCGACGTCCGTTTGGATAAGGCCCCGACCGCCAGCTGGTCCCCCAGCCCTTCCCTCATTTCACGCCCCGCTGCTTTCTAGCTCCGTCTCGAGCAGCTCCCATGATGTGCCCTGTGCGTCGAGGCTTGTAGGCACCCTGGGTTCAACCCGCCGCTCCGTGCCTCTGGAAGGCACGAAGATCCAAGATCCACCTCCACGACCCTTCTTCTCTGAAGCCCTCCGTGATTGCTCCTCACCACAAGGTAACTTGTCCCCATCCTCCTTGCACGCGTGCCTGTTGAAGTTTTTGTCACACACTATAGAAATGTTAACCTACGCATCTCTGAAGATGTGGCCTCTGAGGACAGGGCCATGTGAGATTCATCTCTCTCTCTCTCCAGTGGCCTGTGGAGGGGATACACGCAGCAGCATTCAAACCTGTTCATTCGATGTGTGAACAGTGACCCACAGCCTCTAAACCTGCCTACTAAGTAGTTAGGAGGCAACCCATGAAATAAACGTCTTTTGAAGGTCAGTATATAGACTTGTAAAAAGAAATATTTACTTTCTTCTAGGTATAAAACCCAGCATGAATTTATAGGTCCTGGTAACATAGAGGAAATGTCTTCATCTCTGGGCCCGAGGGATAGAAAATATTTTGCATTTCTAAACTGTCTTTGTGCTTTATAATTTACAGTGTGCACACCTGCCAGGACACCTTGAGAATATTTTCATTTTTCCTGAATCTGAGGAATTTGAGACTCTTTGCTACATAGCAGGGAGTGATGTGTTAGTTTGTGGGATAACAATGGTTTTTCCCTGAGAAGGGACCTCCTAAGCGAAGTCAGCAGAAATAGGTTTTGTTTTTTTTAAAAATTTACTAAGATTTGCTTTAAATCAAAATTTCAGGCTAGTCGCCATTTCAGTGCATCACATCACTATCCCAAGGCCATAACAGAGAAACAAGCCATGACTGGAAGGCCAAAGTTCAAGACAAATTACAACATCTTTTAAACCGATCTTTACTCTTCATTCTGTTGATCAACCGTATGTGTTTAACTAATTAGCCATGAATTGGAAGAAAACCCCAGACTGGAATAGCAGAGACGCTAACCACCTAAGGCATGGCACTGAGACAGTCAAGTTAAAGTTGCGGAGAAGCCAAGCACGTGGGCGTCTAGGGGAACTGGGAGGGCAGCTCGACGCTCCGATATGTCATCATCTGTTGCTGTAATTAATCAGAGACGCGAGCATCTATGAATTTGGAACTGCAAATTAGAAACACGTTTAAACCAAACCATCCCAATAATCATGAAATCACCTCCTTGACCCCAGAAAGTACATGCCGCTTCTCATCGGATCAGCCAGCGTTGTTTTGCTGTGCTGGGTGTGAGGCAGCTTCCCCCGGGGGGGATTCCGAAGCGAAAAGGGGTCTGTTCGCCGGGAAGTAAGGGAGAGGGGAGAGGGGCAGGGGGAGGGAATGGAAGTGGGGTAGGTGACCTGTCTGCCCAGCCCTCTTTTAGGGCCCCGAAACTGCAGATAAGCATCCCTCTTCAAAGGTGCCCTTGGCCCAGTTGTGTTGGAAGTACCCAGAACAGGGAGATATTTTGAGATGCCTTCTAACTTTGCGACTTTTTCCTTTTGTTTTGTTATTTTTATCTCCTCCATTTCCTTGTCTTACCAGCAGTAAGAACCCTTAACTTAGAAAACCGAAGAAAAGCCGCTTGTGTGGTCCTGGGCCAGCGGGGCGGGAGACGGCCTCTCTAGGCTGTGGTTGGAACCGGGCGGGCTCACCCTGCGGACACCCCCCTCTCTTCCCGGTCCAAAATGAGCAGGCCAGCTTGCATTGATGTGTCCAAACAGTGCTTAGGCCAGTGGCTGGCACACAGTACGTGGTCTCTGTGAGGCTGGAACAACTGTGGCACAGTTGGAAGCAGAGCAGTGGGGGGGAGGGCTTTGAGGTTGGTCAGACCTGGTCGACGGCCAGCACGGCCAGTACGAGATTGTGTGGCCTTGAGCAAGTCACTTACACCCTTTGAGCCTCAGTTTCTCCATCCACAAAATGGAGGTAATATCATCGACCCCAGGGGAGTTTGTGAGAATCAGACATGATGTACGTCAAGCACATAGGAGGACGGGGCTGGGCACTTCACAGTGCTCAGTAAATGGAAGCTGCCTTCTCTCCTTCCGGGGCACAAATGCCCTTATTACTGTCAAAATGAATATGCCATGTTCTAGCTCCATGTCAGCTGCCTCCTCGCTCAGCCTGATGTGGGGCTCGGCAAAGACCATCAGTCGGTAAGGATGCTGGGACCTGGTTGCCATCATGGGATCTGTGAGCGAAGAGGCACTAGGGAAAGGCATGTCACCTCCTGTAAGCAGCACAGGTGAGCCCACATCGCCTACTGAGCTACAGATGGTGTGGCTCAGCCACACCTGTGCTCTCAGATGCAGGGTGGGGTCGCCCTGATTATAAAATCTCCTGCCCCTCCCTGATCTCACCCAGGGCTCTGGCCTCATCGGTGAGAAGGCCTGAGAGGGTCGACTCTGGGGCTGGAGAGAGTTCAAACCTGGCTCTGCCATCAACTAGTCCTGTAACTTTGGACACATTGCTTTAGCCTCCCTATGCCTCAGTTTTCTCATCTGTACAATAGGGATAATACTAGTACCGGTCTCCCGGTACTAGTGACAATTAGGGTGGTTGTGAAAATTTAGCAAGCTTCTGCACATAAAGCCTTAGGCGCAGGGCTTGGATGTACAAAGCACTTAAAGGTCAGCTGTCACCGTGGCTATGGGGACCTGCAATTTCACCCCTCCCTTCCCCAAGAGAGCTGACCTTCCAGCCAGTGGGGGCAGATGCTGCCACACCAGCTCCCACACCTGCAGTTTTGCCCCCATCACCCCACTGGGCAGGCCTCTCATTCTGAGATCTTGCTTTTGATTCTTGCAATGGTTCTATCAGGCTTAAACGGAGACTGTTTCCATTCTGCAGGTGAGAAAGCTGAGGACCAGACTGTATACCTTCCTGAACATCTGTCTGGCAGTCAGTGACAGAGGCAGGACTTAGTCCCAGGCCTCCTGGCTCTACGTTCGGTGCTTTTTCCGCCCCAGCCCTCGGGGATGAAGAGTAAAGGCTGTGGGCTGGTGCAGAAAGTGTCAGGACCTTGCTTCCGCCCACCCTGGCCCTCCACCCAGCCCCTGGGGAGCCCAGATGGGGCTCTGACACCTTCCCCCCCACGGCCTGCACTCCTCCCACCTGGCTGCCAGGAGGCCACCAGCGGAGAAGTGAAAAATGAGCCAGTAAATGTATTACGACTTCTGAGGCTGTCTTAATAATTAAGTTTTATTAAAATAAACACCAAGACATTTCCTGACACAGCCTGCCTGGCGGAGCTCATCAAAGGTGATAAATGAGTAGGTTCTGGGGAGAGAGATTCGGAGGGGGCAGCAGGGGGAGGGGCGCAGCGGGAAGGCGGCCCGAGGGCCCAGCCCCCAGCAGGGCGGGGCCAGGCCTGCGGCCTCCCTGCCTTCCCGCTGCGGCCCCGGCTGTGTGTGGGCTCAGCATGGCATGGGCAGCGGAGCCTCTTCATCCGCATAGAATTCCAATCCCAGCCGGGCCGCGGCTGGCCACGTACCTGCGCTGCTCTGAGCCTCCTGCCCTCCCTGAGCTGCGTAAGAGCGATGGGAATAAACTACTGCTGTCTTTAAGGAGAGGTGGGCAGCCATCCATTGTGGGAAAGTTGGCCATGCCTTTCTCAGACATTGACCAACTCACTCACCAAACTGTGGTTTCTTCTGGAAAAGGCACTGGGACTGGGGGATGAGGCTACTCAGAGCAATTCTATTATCTGAATCTTCTACAATAAGCATGTATTGCTTTTGCACCAAAAACCAAGGAACACCTCCACCCCACATTCCCCCTGGAGCGCTGGGATGAGGGTCACTGTGCAAACAAGGGCCAAGAATTCAGAGACCTGCAGCTTGGTCCGGAGGGAGGCGGGACACATCTCAGTTCCCACATAAGGCTATCAATTCTCCCATATGCCTGGCTGATAACTCTGCCCTCAATCAATGGCCCGGGGTCATGGCATTCTGGATGTCACCAGAAGATAGAGTCCTGAACCTCTGTTATCCCCATCTCAGATTAAGAAAGAAAGAAAAAAGCTCTGTGGAAGGAATTGTTATTTATGGCAGATTGATTTACGGACATTCATTCCCTGGAAGAGTCTAGTTTTTATCCTTGAATCAGGTCAGGGCATCAGAAAACTGGTACCCACGGAAAAGAGAGATCAACGGACCAAAACGGAAAGGCCAGGAATGAGCCGCAGTACGAATGGGAATTCAGGGCCAGGGAAGGGGGCTTTGCAATACAGAGGCGGAAAGGTGGCTCAGCCAGGGGACTGTCAGGGGGCTGACGAAGCATCTGGAATAAAACAAAGCTGGAGTTTCACAAATCACCTCCAAATGTGATCAAACATATACAGGTTAAAAAAGAGAGAGAGAGAGAGAGAGAAAGAGACCACAAAATATAGAAAGAAAACATGAATAATGCTTTTATAAAATCATTCTAAGAACACCAATCTCGAAAGCCACGAAAGAAAAGATTGACCAATTTGAGTCCAAAAACAAAAACAAAAAGTCTAGATGCTGAAAATAATGTGCAAAAGCCCAAAGAAAAATGAGTATGTGGGAAAGAGGCTGTCAATGGGAAACCATTAAAGCTTTGTAGGCAAAGAACTGTGGGGAAGGGGATGGAGCGGGGCATGAGATTCCATAATTAGGTTTATATTTTGGAAAAAAAAAAATCTCTAGCCACAGTGGGGATCATGGAAAGGCGTGGAGAGCAAGGCGGTGTGGGGGTCCGAGAGAGGGCTACTGCACTAGGCCAGGTCAGAGAGGCCACGTGGGGTGGGCGGGGGGGTCAGCCAGCAGCAGGAGGGGAAATCACCCAGGGGCTCGCAGGGCCGGGGGGAGAGGGCGTTTTAAGGATGACTCCCGGGTCCCAGACCGGCACAACTGGACGGTGGGGTGCCACCCACTGAGAAAGGAAGGAGAAGGGGTAGACTTGGTGGGAGGTATACACTTCTCTAGACTTGAGTTTGAGACACCTTTGAGCAGCTGCAATGGGCGCACAACCCGCGCAGTCCCTGTCAGGGAGGCTGTCAGGGGGGCTGACGAAGCATTTGGAATAAAGCAAAGCTGGAGTTTCACAAATCTCCCACTTGGTTTAACGCTCTCCTATCACCATCTTGAAACCTTTAATGCCTTTTTAATAAGGGGACCTGCATTTCCATTTCGCTCTTGGACCAACAAATTATGTAGCCACCCCTGCCTTTAAGCCATGTGGACGCAGGCGTCCAGATCTCCTGAGAGCTTGGAGGGGGCTTCTGGGCCAGACATGTATACAACGATTTGGGTCACCTGCATACGGGTGGGGATAGAAGCCCATACAGGTGGGGAGGTGATCCCTTCCGGAAAAGGTTTAGGGTGACAAGAGGACACCTAAAGACCAAGTGTTAGGGTGTTCGCAGCTGTCATACGTGGGGAAGGAAAGGGCAGAGAATGAAGACAGAGCCAGGGAGGGGACTGTGGGAAGCCCGCTCCAGGACGAGAAGGAGAGAGCGAAGCCTTAAAAGCTGCAGGTCACGGTGCAGGAGAGCTGAAGCCTCTCCGGAGGACTTGGTGACGGACACCATCGGTGCCATGGGCGAGTGCTGTTTTGTGCACTGAGGGGTTTGTGGAGGGAGCGGGAGTGGAGGCGCTGAGGGCGTCCTCGGCTCTGGAGGGAAGTGTGGCCGTGACCTGGGGGACAGAGGTGAAGCCATATCGCAATAAAGGGGTGAGGCGTGAACAGAGCAATTCTTATCTTTATTACCATATTTCTAAGATATAGTGTTAGGCAAAAAAGCAGAATAGGATATTGCACAAAATAAACCTCTTCGTGTGAAAACAGTGGGGTGGGGGAGGGTGGGTTATATCTGTGTGCAAAGAAAAGGACACAGAGGAAGCTAGTCATGACAGTCACCTGGGGCAATGGGCCTGGGGACTTCACCTTTCCCGTTCATTACTGGTTGACTTTTTTTAATCATAACCGTATTTTTTAATAATAAAAACTATTAATTTGATGCCCTCAAGGGAAGCTCTTGGGCACTGAAAGTTTACTCGAAGGTTTCTTTGGTATTTAAAATTAATATTCAATTTATTAAAGTTACAGATTCATACAGAACTAAAATCTTTCATAAACTTAAAGTTCTGTTTACAAATCTTATTATTTATTTATAAGCCTAGCAAATTTTAACAATCACTTTTAAAGGTACCTTTGAGAAATGTTTCTTCTCATTTACAAATGTGTTTAATTAAATTGCTCTAAACATTGTAAACTGCATTTATAGATTTAATATATTTGAATCTCTTTTTAAGTACTTCAGTTTTCTAACAAACCTTCTCGAGTATTTAAGTCACTACTATAAATCTAATTCATTAAACTTGTAAATATGACAAAGCTTATATTCTTTTACAGGTTCTAATACTTATTTAAATTAGTAAGATTTCAACTTAAATCTGAATTCTAAATCAATTGCTGAATTAAACATTTCACATTAGAATGGAAAAGTTAATCTGTGGTTCTACAAGGCCACGTTTTCTTAACCAAGCGTATAAACACAACTTATTTCAAAGCACAACTATTTTAAAGCGAGGGTTTGGCTCTCTTCTACATTTCTACACTGAGTTCTAAACATTCCCAGGATTAAGAGATGCTCCCCTACTGTGGGCTGAACTCCTATCTGGCCGCAAAACTCTTTCTCTGGGGCGTACAGCGGGACTATGTTTCCCAGCCTCTTTGGCAGCTAAGGATGACCATGTGACTGAGTTTTGGTATCAGGGTAACACTGGCCTTATAAAGTAAGTGGAGGGGGTGCTCCCTCTTCTATTTTTTGGAAGAGTTTTACACCCTTTTCTCTCTCTGCTCTCCTTCTACACTCCCATTTTGTGTGTGTTTGGTGTGCTTAATGACGTCCCACGTTGCTCTAAAGCTCTGTTCATTTTCTTAATTCTTTTTCTCTCTCTTCTTCAGACTGCACAATCTCCACCCGTCTATCTTCAAGTTCACAGACTCTTTCTTTTGCCAGTTCAAATTTACCACTAAGTCTCTCCAGTATATTTTTCATTTCAGTTATTCTGCTCTTCAATGCTAGAATTTGTTTCGCTCTTTAAAAAAAAAAAATTCTATCTCTTTAGTGATGCTCGCCATTTGATGAGACATTGTCATCATACCTTCCTGCACTTCTTTAATCATGGTTTCCCTTCTTGTTCTTTGAACATATTTATAATGGCAACTTTGAAGTCTTTGTCTACGAAGCCTGGGTCCTCTCAAAGACAGTTTCTGTTTTCCGCTTTATTTTCCTGTGTATGGATTACACTTTTCTGTTGCTTTGCATATCTTATCGCTTCTGTTGGAAACTGGACATTTTAGGGAATAAACTGTAGCAACCCTGGATGCTGACACCCCAACCCTGCGTCTCGCTGTTTTTCACTTGTTTAGTCACTCGGCTGGACTGCTGTCATGAAGTCTATTTCCCCACAGAGTGAAGTCTCTGATGTCACCGCTCAGGGGGCTGTGCCCTAGGTACGTAGGTCACCCTGGGATGACGGCGTCTTTAGGGGGTGCTAGCCTCCCTCTTTCCCTGATCTCCCTGTTAAACTGTTTGCCTTCACTGGTGTCATACCGTTCGGCTCCAGGAATTCTGGGTGGATTGCTCAGTAATGGCCTGGGTGTAAAATTCCTTCAGAGTCCAATCCAGTTAAACGTGGGCTCCTTGGTTCTAAGCTGTCTCCTTCCCTGGTTACCTCTGGCAAAGTGGGCAGCCTGAAGTTATAGCTTGTTTTCATAAAGATCCCAACTCCCTCTTAATTGCTTATTACCCAAATCTCCGTTGTTTCTGAGACAGTCCTTGAGTCTTCAATTTGCCCATGCTCTGCTCTAAAGAATGAGTTCCTCTGAGCTGTGCTTCGGGACTCTGATCTTACGGAACCGCTTCTCTCCCTGTGCAAAATCTCTAAGCCACGACTCAGGAGCTGGGGGTGGGGACAGTGGCCTGCTTCTCTGAGAGTGACACTGCGTTTTATTGGCAGAGTGCTGTACGAGGTTGGGGTGGGGGCGCAGTAGCCTGTGGCTCTCCTGGTTTGGTTGTCCCAGCATGAAACCTCCACCCATGAGCACGCTGGGCAAGGTGGTCAAGGCCCCTCGATGCTTGGTCCGCGGCGCCTGGAGTAGAGCTCCCCCGAGCAGCAGCGGCAGGTGTGAGCAGGGAGCCCCTGGCCTGCTTCCTACTCGTATGGGACTCAGCCTCTTGTGGCACAGAGCTGGGGAGGATGAGAAAACACAGGCTGGCTGTCCCCCTAGCTGAGGGGTCACGGCCTGTGAAGCTTTAGTCAGGGCCCCTGGAGGCAGAGTCCCACGTTCCGGGCCTCGCCCCCGGTGCGGAGCGCCCAGGGCAGGGCCGAGGGGGTGGGCCGCGAGGCCAGCACTGCGGACACTCGCTCTTCTTACCTAGATGGAGCAGATTTTTTCCTGAATGAGTGTTTCTTCATTTTCTAAAGACTTTAATTTTTTTTTAAGAAGTAATTCTCACCATTTATGGTTGTTTTTCTGGGCAGGGGGCTCCGATGAGCCCCTAGTGTTGCCAACCCTGAGGTGGATCTCTGCGGACAGCTAATATTTATTAAAGCACATATGTCAGGTACTGTTCTACGCACTTTCCGGATAAAGGTGACCTCCCTGGAGCCCTCCCTAAACTCACTGAGCACAAGCCTAAGCCCTTTAATGAACCATTTCTAACCCCCGTGTGCTCAGGCACCTCCCTGTGCCCCAGGGTGCGTGTCACCCTTGCTGCAATGAGCCAATAAACCCAACTCTGTTCCAATGAAGGGCGTCCCTGGAGGTCTTTGATGAAAAGGCCCTGACGTCATCTAGTTCCTGTCTCCCTGAAAATATATTAAAACACTTATCTCAGGTTAAAAACATCTGCAAACTAACGGATGGTGAGAAACACGTTTCTGATAGGGAGCCAACGCCAGGGCAGAGAAGCTGGCCGGCCGTGTTGCCTTCTGCAGAGCTGCTTCGGCTTCCTGAGCACTGGGTGCATGCCGGGGAGGAGGGAGGCGCTCTGCTCTCCTGGGCGTGGGTGACCGATGCACTCCTTGGCAAAGAAGGATGCTATCCTCGAGTGGTAACATTTTCCAGAGGAGCACCTCATTGTCTGTCCTAGCAGCTGCCCTGGCATAGCGCCTGTGCTGGGGGCCTCTCACGGGTTGGTAACTGTCTGCAAGGCTAGTGTCGAAAATGCCTAGTGAGTCCTGGCTGGGTGGCTCAGTCGGTCGAGGCATTGTCCTGTACACCAAAAGGTTGCGGGTTCGATCCCCAGTCAAGGCACATACCTGAGTTGCAGCTTCGGTCCCCAGTCCCCCTTCCCAAGGAAACACCCAGAGAGATGCTTGGCTGGTAGCACGTGGGACTGAGAACAGAACAGGTCTGGGCTCTGAGTGCAGAGCAGACACATGCGATATGGGGACGGGATTGTCTCTGACAGCGGGTAGGCAATGGGCCGATTCACCCCAATGGAGGCAGAAGGCCGAGAGCAGTAAGCCTGCCTCATGGACGAAGATTCATGTTCTTCTTAGAAATTCAGAGAAGCTTGATGGTCAAGATTCAAGTCAAGGCGAGGCCCCTCCTCAGCAACCAGAAAGCACCCAGAGTATGTGGCAGCAGAAATCCAATATGAAACAGAGGTGATAAATGTGGCGATGAGGTCACGAATGTCCCATCATCAATTTCTGCCTGGAATGAGGGCCAGGTGTCACAGCCGTCGGCAGGCAGGAGCTAGGACACTAGGGCAGGCCTCATCTATGAGGAAGTTTCACGTAGGAGCGCCCGCCACGTCCCATGCACCGGCCGAGCTGCCATCTGCAGCTGTGAAATTGTCACCCTTCCCCTGCGCCTCTTGGGGAGGCACAACTTCTTTATGGTGCTTCCTATCAAATTTGTCTTTTGTCGTTTCTTCTCCCTTTCGCTTTGTTCCTGACAAATAAGTGAACTGTTCCTCTGTCCATTATTTATCTGAGTAATTTCTGGATGAAATTGCAAATATAATTGAATTTTCTGAAAACCATGAATTCAAATGAGGCGACAATAGCGGAAACAGCGTGATTAAAGAATTGTTATTCGCTGGCTGTACATCATTACCACCCAGAATTCATCGCCGGATCGCTCACAGATGGAGTCGCTGAACTATGATTATATTTCAGAAAATGAAAGGGGACAAATCTGAAAAGGCAATAAAGCAAATTAGGAGCCTTCTTGAGGGACAGGGTTATTACTGATTAAGTATATTTGGCGTCAAAAATGCGCTAGCACTTTGGCAGTTTAAATTACATATTCGTGCCGTCAACGTCTTGGCTGGTCTCAAAATTCTTTGTTATTTTGATCTTCTAATCACATTCTCTTCTACCCTCCAAAGTGACAATTTGAGAGTGCATTAGAAACGATCGTTTCTGAAGGGGCATTTGCTCTCCAGGAGCAGTTACACTTAGAGGCTATTAAAAGGATATCGCCAGTCACTTAGCTTCCTGATTTAACTTTAAAGGAAAGTTACTGCATTAGGAGAAGTGGCCCCTATTTCAATATAATGGTGTTTGTTTAGTCTTTCCAGGCAGGGTAGTGCCGAGGGACCCGGGGAGGCGGGCAGCACCCCGCACTGAGAGCAGGAACACATCCGGGAACCGGGTAGTAAGGGGACCACAGTCCTGGTTCCAGTTTGCTTTTCACAGGATCCAAAAGGGCCTTTGGGCCCTATGTCTTGAAAAGCACCTGAACAGAAGTTGGAGGCATTTCCTTGCAGTCTTGGCTCAGCCTCCTATCAGTCATGAGACCTCGGGCACCTTCTTTCACGACCGTAAGCCTTTGCATCCTCATTTGTACCCCTGGACAGTACCTGCCCCGCGGGGCTGAATTTGAATGGTTATGCACAAATGCATGGAGAAATGAATGAAGGTTGAAACAACTGCCTGCCTGCCTGGGAAGTAGAGGGTCCCAGAATGTGGCAGAGACCCGAGAGGAGAGAGCTGGAGATCCCTTTCTGCGGAAGCTGTCTCACGGGGGCGCTGTGACCATGTTAACAGCGCGGGAGGATCTGCTGCCTTGCGCTAAAAGCAGCACCAAAGTGCTGCCTCTGCACGTCCCAGCTGTGCGCCCTGCGCAGGTCGCTTCATCACTGCGGGCCTCAGTTTCCTCATCTGTAAGGCGGGAATAATAACATTCCCCAGGTACCGTGGTTTCCAGGATTAGAAAGTACATTTTAAGCATCTGCTAGGGCGTGTGGAGCACCGTGGGAGCCGCGTCAACGGCAGTGGAAAGGCCAGTCGTTTCGCGGCGGTGGTGTGGGTCTCTGAGCAGTGCAGGCTTGTTTCTCAGAGGGGGGAGGGGAGGGGCGGTGAGGAACGGACCCGCTCACGCCTGATTGTTTGTTTCAAATGTCTTTTCACTTGTGGCTTAATATCTGGCCCATTCTTGAAAACCGTTAAATAAATGGATGCTGCTTCAGTAATTGTTCCCTTCGGTGCTCAGTGTTCCTCAAGCAACTCTGGTCATTAAAGAATCACTATGGCAACCTGCCCACTTAAGAGGCTTGCAGCTGACCCATCCTCCAAGTGCCTGGGGCGTCTATGACTGGGCAGAGGCAACGTAAGTTCTTCTACATTCAGGGTGGGAAATGTGGGCGTAAGAGGGCACAGGGCCTGGTACCTGGTAGGTACGCAAAACAGATGCTGCTGGAAGTACAAGGAGGCAACACCACGCAGGGGGCTTCTGGAATAGGGCAATCCCCTGAGCCCACAAGTCTAAGATGCTCTCTGTTGCTAGGGTGTGATGGTGGGGACTCCACTGGGGACTGTTCTGGCCTGGGATAGTGCCATGCATTCACTCACTCACTCACTCACTCACTCACTCACTCACTCACTCACTCATTCATTCAATGGTAGCAGCAGGCCAGGCACTATTCTATAATGAAATAGATGCAGTTTCTAGCCTCACACAGCTCAGAGCAGTGGGGGAGACACAGAAATAAGCAGACAAAATGCAGTGGGGTCACAGTGCTGCCGGGAGGGACATGCATGGTATGAGCATGAGTCATCTGGAATGCCAGGGGTGTGGGTGACAGCTCCAGGTTGAGGAAATGGCACGTGCAAAGCCTCGGGGAGAAGGGGGACATGCATAACTCCAGTTGGAAACTCAAGACCATCTGACTCCATCAGGGTATCATTTACTTGTGAGCAACGAACACTAAGCCTGGCTCCTCTAAGCAGAAAGCGGATTGATTAAATCACATTAGTTGGCTCACTGAATCTTGGAGAGACACTAAAATCAACTTGGAGGCTACGAGGCAGGAGCAAGCCCTGAAATAACATTAAAGAACTGGTCCTGTGAAGATGCTCTACTCTGGAAGCTTAAGCTGATGTGGTGGCCAACATGGCTGAGGCTGAATTCTGGAGGCTATCCCTGGAAACTCAGTGTGCTGGCTCCCTTGCCACCCCCTTCTCAAACGTGTTCTGTGTGTTTACTGATTCTTCAACTGCAGACGGCAAGCTGGTCTCTCAGCTCCAGCCTCACGTCTCTGCTCACAGCTTCCATTTCAAACCTTGGGGAAGAAGGATTTGGCTGACTGACCCTAGGACATCTGTGTTTACCATAGCTGCAAGGGAGTCTGGGATAAAGGGTGTTGGGCATTCCCAGCTTTACAGTGGGAGGTGGGCTCTGCCTCATAGGTGGAGGGTGGGGGAGGTTTCCAAATCTATTGGGCAGGGGTAAGCAACGGCACTGACCTAACAAGGAAAACATCATCAAGGAGGACAGTGGGCCCACAGCTGTGGCTAAGACATGATGATTGCCTTCAACCTAATGAAAGTCGCAGTTGTCTCCATAAGTAACACAAGATAATAGAAACAATGGAGGGAGGGGAGCAGAGCTGAAGATGGGCAAGAAACAGAAAGTGAACACCAAGGCTGCAAACTGGAATCTCGGGATTGCGATGTGGTAGGAACCACTTTGACGTCCATATGAGTAAGGCCAACCTTGAGCCATTCTGTCCCCAAGGTCTGAGTCAGTGGCAGCAGGAGAACATAATGGCCCTCCAAATATGAGGTTGTCCTCCAAATACCTGGTTTCATCAATCTAACCCTTCCAGAAGCAACTTCTGTTTCATACGCATAATGACATGTTGGATACTTCAACCAGCAGGGTTGCAATTTCACACCTGAGTAGCCCCCAGAACATCCCATCAAATCTTTCAAGCTGCAGCCTCCTGGAGAAAGCACCAGTCCTGCAAAGTCCTGATAGGTGTGGAAGGTCTCTAGGCCTCTAAGGGTAGGAGAAAGTGTTTAGGGAGTCTGAGAAGGCAAACCTTATACCTCAGGAGAACTGGGAAGATGTAACAGAGATCCCTGCTTCAGGAAGAAAGCATGCAGACGGCTTCCTCTTTGGACAGACTTTCTGTTCTCAGGGCCGGACATACCAAATCCCTTTAGGGCTCTCATCTCTTAAATAGGACTCCTGTGGGCACCTGTATTTCTTTTTGTCCTAGAATGTTTTAGTTCCACATTCCCTTGGACATAATTTACGTTATTGTATATTTAGGAATTCTGCGGTTCTGATGCCGGACAGGAGAAAGGTGTTGGGAAAGTCCATATTCACCTGGAATTCTCTCGGTGCTCGGGGTCAGTGCAATAAGGCCGCCCCAAACGTATCCACAGCCTTCGCCCTGGAACATAGGAATCGTTATGCTACGTGGCAAGGAGAAATTGAGGTCACAGATAGAATTAAGGCTGTTGGTCGGCCGACTCTAAAATGAGATTATTCTGGGTTATCTGGGTGGACCCAATAGAACCACAGGCCCCTTGAAGTGTTGGAGATGGAGACAGAAGGGTGAGACTCAGATACGGACTTAGAGGCTCTGTGCTGGCGTTGAAGGTGGCCACAAGCCAAGGAAGAAGGCAATTTCTAGACGAGGAAAGAAGCAAGAGAACAAATTCTTCTTCAGAGCTCCCAGAAAGAATCTGACTGTACTGCAACCTTCATTTTGGCCCATGAAGACGCGCTTTGGCCTTCTGACCTCCAGAGCCCTAAGGTAAGAGATTCGTGTCGTTTGGAGCCACTGAGTGAGGGCTGTTGCAGCAGCACTAGGAAGCCACGCAGTGCTTAGTGTCAGGGCTTCACTATCCAGTAAGAAGCCACCAAGAAGAAAGAAGAACTGAGACCCTTGGTGGGGGCGGGGTAGAGTCCTGACTAGGGACCAAATGCCAGCTGGGGTGTCCCACTTGCGCCAACTGCAACCTCAGAAATTAGTTCGGGGGTGAAACTCACAACATAAGCTGTTTCATCAACAGGGAGCCCAGGAAGTTTTCAGAAGCTCCTGCCCAAGGCCCCGGCTCTTTCCCAGGGGACACCAACCTGCGGGGACGTGAGGCTGGAGCTGAGAGGCCAGCTTGCCGTCTGCAGGGAAAGAGACTGTCCGCGGCCACCCTGTGACAAAGCAGCCCAAGCAGGAGAGCGGAGCCAAGGAATGGAGAGGAACTAGTCCCGTCCACGTCACTGGACCCCGGGACCCAGCGGGGCCTGAAGCCTTCCCACCCCCAAACTTGCTAAGTACGGGAACCATTAAATCTCTGCATTACTTATGCCAACGTGAACTGCAGCACTGGTCACCTGAACAAAACAGAGTCCTCACGGAAACAACCACTATCTGTCCCCTCAGCCTTCTGATGTCCCCAGGAACCTCTCAAGACTTTGCAGGAAGGTGACAGGGAAGGCCCTCGCCCAGAATTTGTTTGCGTTGGTCCCTCTTCACCTCTCATTGCTGTGTGACCTCGGGGGTCCCCTCCTCTAGGGTCCTCAGTTTTCTGATCTGTGAAATAACAGCCCCTGACCTGGCATCCGTGGCACCCTGTGCTTTTGCTGCCAGGGTCTTATCATCAATTTCTATTTAATTACCTGAGCCCCTCTTGCCTCCTGGGGATGGCCAGGCAGACCCCTGGTGGTGTGAAGGAAGGGGTGGACCCCTCCTTCGGGCTCTGAGTCCCCTCCAGCCTGCATGCTTGTCTGCTCCCAAGAGCTCCTAGCTGCCCCCACCCCCATCAGTGAACAGAAAGGGAGCCGCACGTGACTGTCCATGACTGAACTGGGGGCTGGGCCTGTAAGGCTGTTGACAGAATCTTCAAGGGTCCTGCTGTCTCAGCCTGGAAATACTAAGACAGAAGCTCCCCTGGGCTAACCCACCTTTCCCCAGGCTAGCTCTGGAGGGCCCGGCGAAGTGCTGGAACTCTACCCACCCCTCTCCTGCCCAGCAAGCATCTCCTTATCGAGAGGCTGCAAAAGTGACAGGGGGACAGATGCCAAGCTCAGCCCCTCCTCCGCCCTCCCATCATGCCAGCTCCTGACACATTTCAGGAATGAGCCACGGTGCAGGTGGTGCGGAGCCTTCCTGGAAGGAAGCCTGGGGCGCTGGCGCCCGGCCAAGCCTGCACGCTGCTTCCTCACCTGCTCCTGCCTGCCAGTTACCCTGCCGGGCTTCATAAATGCTGCAATTTGTGGAATTAAAATATCCCTCTCTTATTTGTACCTGGCAGCAGGGAGCAGGGTGCCAAGGAAAGGGTAGGTGGGGGCTAAAGGCTCTGGTGGGTTCCTGCTGAAAGCCTGGACCCTCCGGCCCCCTGACTCTGCAGATGGGGAGCATCCGTGGACCGGGAGGCTCTTCCACTGGATGGAGGGGGGTGGGGATGGACATAGGTGAGGGAGGAGGACCGAGGAGCAGAGGCTGCAGAGAGGAGCAGAGTAGCCAAGGGAGGTGGCTCAGCGTCACAGTAGCCACTACAACTACCTCCTCCTCGTCTCACAGCTCCCTGCGTCCATCCATCCTGACACGCGGCTGGAGGCAAGTTCAGCTAGGACGCCCCCTTTGTCTCAGGCCAGATTTCTGGAAACAGATACTGAGATGAAACTTTTTGTGCCAGAGATTTATCAGGGAAGCACTTCCGAAAGAAGCCAGCAAAGAATGGGGAAGAAGAAAAGCAGGGGGGGCAGGACACCAGGTGAGGTTGTGGTCTCGGGGCTGGTGCTCTGGGACCTCGGGAGGGCCACCGGTGCCTGGGCAAGGGGGCCGGGCCTTCGCTCTCCCATTGGCCAAGGTCCTGGGGGCAGGGTGAGGGGAGAGTGAGACACCACCCCCCAGGCAGGCCAGACCCTGGACTAGTGAAAAGTCAGCGCCTGCAGCCTGAGGTTGGGCTCGAGAGGACCCATTACCCTCCAGAATGGCTGAGGGCAGCCTTGGTCTGACCCCAAAAGGCAGGACCAGGATTTGAGTACAAGAGTCTTGTCTCCCCTGACCTGAGGGGCTGGAAGGGAAAGCTCAGGTGGCCAAGGAGGGTGGGATGGGAGAAGAAACTGATCAATGGAGAGCTGGGGAGGAGCAGAGGGCCTGGGGACCACCCAGTGGAACCAGGAGGGTCACGTGCTTCTGCGGTGTCCTGTGAGCCTGCCGGGGGACCTGTTGGTGGAGCCAGTGACCCAGATGTTAAGTCGCTCTGTGCCTGGAAACACTGAGGCTGGTGCCAGGAAGTTCAAGGGATGCTCCATGGAGGGACCATGAGGGTTCAGAACGAGTGACCCCCCAACTGTGCCTCGGCGGTGGCATGCAGATTGTTTTGAATGAAAGGCAAGTTTAACTTCGGGCTCAAGAGAAACTTCCGCCCCCTCCCTGGAACTATCCAGGGGAACTTGGATTAGGGGCCTTGCCCATCATGAGAGATTATCAGTGATAGCCTTTCTGACGGACCTGACCTATATGGCAAGGCTAATTTTTACTTACTTAAAGATCTGTTCTTCTTACCACCCTGCAAGGACCCTTTGAAGCCCCCAAGGTGCATGACCTCATCCCTACCTCAGGGTTTCTTAGAGACCTCAGTCCCCGTTTCTACCTGTGAACCTCTCCTGCAGGTGGTGTCCGGGACTCTCACGTATGCAGGGTTCCCACTCCTGTCTATATGATTATGAAACCCGTCAGAAGAGCCTTGAGGGTAGAGGAGAGTTCACTCCTCACCTGCACCAGGAATGACAAAAAGGTGTGAAGCCAGGACATCAGCTTCAGGGCCAACTCAGAGCCGAGGGTCCCAGGAATCCACGCACAGTGGCTCTGAAGGCCGTGCAAGGATCCAGGGGTGAGGGAACCCCACCTGGTTTTGGGTCTTCCTGTAGTTCTATCTAAGAGGGGGAAGAGGTAAGAGCAGGCACGAGGGGGGTGCCTGTCCACTGGAGACCCTGTCCAGAGTGGCCGCTCAGGGCCCCTGGACACTGCCCTTTGAAGGGGAGGGTTCGATTCTGCTTGGGACCCCACACCCTCTCTCGAGACTGCTAATGGTACTTGCCCGGTGCCGGGTCCCCAGCCCTTGCTCTTAAGCTGCCGCGGCTCCAACGCTGGCTTACTTCACCTCTCAGATCTTTCAGGGAGGGGCGTGCATGCACGGGTGGGGGTTTGCTTCGAAGACAGTAGCTTGTGGGCAGAAAGTGCATGGGGACCTTGGGAAGCTCCACGTTAGCCCTGAATGCGTTTGTGGGTCCAAAGGGGCCGGCCTTGGCCTCCGTGGCTGAGGACGGGGGCCCGTGGGCTGGTTCCCAGCCAGCAAGTCTGAGCTGAAGGGAGCGGGGAGCAGAGAGCGTGCGTGCACACACACATGCACACACACGCGCGCGCACACACACACAGGGGGACTTGTCAGAAATGTAAATTCTCTCAGAGGCACTGGGGCTGAGGCCCGGCCATCTGGGTTTCTGGGGGCCTCCGTGGGGGTTCTGGTGCCTCTTCAAGACTGAGAACCACTGGGCAAGACAGGTGGGAGCCTTCAGGTTCTGGCCTCAGGCCCAGGGGCTGCTTCCTGTCACCCTGTGGGAGGCCTGTCACTCTCTGAGGTGGCTGCTGCGACCCTTCTGCTGGTCTTGGCTGAGCAGGCACTGGCCCTGTGGGGAGCGGCCTTCTGACTTGGCCGACAGGCCGCATTCTTCACCTGGGCCCACATCCGCCCCTGGAAATGAATAGCCCTGAATAGCCGCATGTTTGCATAATGGCTCTCCTGTCCCCTTCGCTGGCCTTAATTAATTGCTTTGTAATACCATTTCCCAGTCTGGTTGTCTGGAGCGGTGGGGCTTTAACTCTGTGGGTCTGGGGATCCCAGGGCTGCCTGTGGAAATGCAGATGTCCGCCCCTACCCTCTCTGGGTTCCAGAGCCCTGCGGTGTGGCTGGGGCTGCACTTGCACTTGACAGAGAACGGAGACAAGGCAGGCGGGGCCTTGGCCACGGAAGGGGTGTGTGGTCGTGCAGGGGGCGGCGGTGGACGCAGAGTGTTGGTCCCAGGGAGGTGGAGGTGGCCTGCAGGCACTGGGGGTAGGGCTCAGGTAGTGAGGAGGTCCCTGGGGGCGGTGGGGGGGGGGGGGGGGCGGGGGGGGGGGGGGGGGGGGGGGGGGAGCAGGCAGGCAGGAAGGTGATTCAGGGAAGGGAGAGAAATCAGCCAGGTACTGGTCCCTGAAGGAGCGTTTCTGGGGTTCTCTGCAGAATATACCAGGAAGAACAGCAGTGTCGTTTCCTAAGCACCATGCAGCATCCCACCGGCCCCCACTGGGTACAGGGGGTGGGGGTTTTCTCTACGGTGTCACACAGGAGGATGTGTGGCTCTGGCCTTCGGCACCGCAGTGCACTTCCTCCTCCTGGCAGAGAGCGCCGGGGCGGAGCTCAGCGTCTGGCACAGAGTGAGCCTACAAAACCAGCCCAACCGAGGCCCTCCCAGCCCCACGTTACAGGCGAGGAAGCTGGGACTCTGTGGGGCAGGCCGTCTGGGCCCACAGACACCGGGGCCTTCTGCTCTGGGACAGGCGTTCAAACACTCTGGTTTGTGGTGAAAACTGCAAAGGCTAACAGAATCCAGAAAGACCTGGACCTTGGGGGATTGAGATGGGGGAGGTAGGGCGCCTCCTGCCGGTGAGGAGCATCTAGAACTTTTCCAGCCTGCAGGGAAGATGAGTGAGACAATGAGGCCAAGAGGCTGAACTTTGTAGTAAAGCCTCCCTTGGAAAAAAGAGCTGGTGGCAGGAGTGGGCCAGCTTGTGGCCTGTGCTGCCCTCTGCTGGTCACCAGTGGTACTGGCCGCAGCGGGCCAGGGCAGCTCTGGGCCCTGCAGGCCTCAGGCCAGGGCACCAGGGGAACTGACTAAGAAGGACTCTGCCCACTTGCCCTCCAGCTCAGACAGGCCCACATCAGCGGCCTCGAAGGCTGGAAGGAGCCGAACACGCCCTTTCCATCCAGGAGGCCGGAGAGCCCTTCTGTCCTCCTAGCCAGTCCTGGTCCCTGGTGCTGCTCCTGTCCACAGAGGCTGACCCAAAATGGCAGCTTCCTGCCCGAGCACCCGTGGCACACATCCTACCTGGGCCAGAACCGCCGGGCCCTCCTAAAATGGCCCATCCTGGTCTTCTGGGGAGGGGCTTGATATGACAGCACCCTATCCGGGTGCCTCTGGATCTGGGACCATTGGGATAGTGTTGCTAGTACCTGACCTTAACTGAATACGGACTATTCCAGGCATAGTTGCTTACTTAGTTATTTAGTTCTCACCACAAACTTAGGAGGAAGGAGGTATTATATTATCCCCATGCTACAGAAGTAAAAATTGAAAATCAAAGAAATCCCGCCGACAGTTTGAGGTCAAAGCAGGATACGAACCCAGGCTTCGGTTCCTCAGTCCTTGCCCTTGGCCATGGCACTGCCCTGTTCAAGGTGGGCCCCATCCTTGGAACCCCCTCCGAGTCCAGACAAAGTGATGCGGTCCCAAGCAAGGCATCCAGGCTGGGGAGTGAGAGCGGAGGCCGGCAGCGGGTGCCTCTGGGCAGAGGGAGATGCTGAGGCTGGGGAAGGGCGTGGTCCTGGGAGGGGTTCCCAGTGCTGCCCTTGATGACCTGGGAGACAGAGTCTGCGTTTCCTCGTCTGTAAACTAATAACAACATTCCTGTCTCTCAGGGGGTTTAAATGTTGCGCGGAGTGATGTGGTGCATTTAGTGTCCAGTAAGCCCTCAACAGAGGCAACTTCCCTTTGAACCTGCCTTTCGGCTACCGGGTCATCTGGAGGAGGCCGAGGTGGCCACGAGGACGTGGACGCTGGCTGATCCCACCTGATCACAGTTACTGGGCACCTAGGTTCACCCCATAACTTAACGGCGGCTGCCAGCGAGTGTACACGCTCGGGACTGACTTTTCCCTCCAGCTCAGTGGTTCATCCATGAAGCTTTAAAAACACTGGTGCCTGTCCTACTGGTTTAATTGGACTGGTGCAATACCGGGTCACAGTCATTTCTTCTGTGGCTCCCCCAGTGGCCCAAGTTGTGCGTCTGAGAGGAGAGCCATACAGTTTCCCCCTCCTGCCTGCTCTTCTCCCATTAATGCTTATTATTATTCGGACCTCAGCTCAGAGCCGCCTTTTAAAAGAAAGCGCCCCCGGATTCCCGGGACTGGCCCCATTTTCTTTGTTTTATACCATCGTAAACCTGAGGAGAATCTGTGCCGTTCACACTTACTCGTGTGGCCGTTTCAACAATGTCTGTCCCCTGCACTGCGCGGCTTTCCTGCCTGTGGGATGGGGAGATGGATGCCTTCCTCGCAGGGCTGTTGTAAGGACTGACTACTGGGGGCAGGGAAAGAGCTCAGTGGTCTTCTAGGGGGCCTCTGTGGAGGGTGGCTCACTGCCTGATCCCGGCGGTGCCTTAGGGTGACTCACTGTCATCTAATTTCCTGACAGGGCTGTCCAACCTCTGGTGTCTCTGGGCAACACTGGAAGAAGAGTTGTCTTGGCCCACACATTAAATACGTTGTGACACATAATTACACACACACACACACACACACAAATCTCATAATGTTTTAAATAAATTTACGATTTTGTGTTGGGC
The DNA here is from genome assembly GCA_004026545.1 of Mormoops blainvillei. NCBI lineage: Eukaryota > Metazoa > Chordata > Mammalia > Chiroptera > Mormoopidae > Mormoops > Mormoops blainvillei. Next base: position 48,064 of record PVJD01009600.1, read on the forward strand.
CGCATTCACAGCCATCCTGGGCTGCACGTGGCCTGCCGGCTGCAGGTTGGACAGCCCCGTAGGTGAACAGCTTCAGAGTAGATACAAATGAGTGCAGGGAGGGTTGGGGCCGGGGGATAGGAGCGGCTATCCCCCTTTGGCTGCTGGAAGCTCAGGGCTTATGGAAAAACCCTGATCTTTAGTTCCGTCCAGTCCTTTCCACACAAGCCCAGAATGGCCAGGCTGTCCTACTCTCAGAGAGAAACCAACAGCCTACATTTATCTATGAAAATCTCAGCTTTTAAAAAATGACGTAATTTGAAGAAAAAAAGAAACAAAACACTGTTGAGGCAAAACAAAAAACAACAACAACAAAAAAACCCCAAACAAACAAAAACCAAAACCCACTGGGAGATGGAATCTTCCCTTGGGGCCTTGGCCTCTGGGAAGAGCTGGGATTCCCCGAGGGTCAGGCAGAGCCAGGAGCAGGGGAGTTGGGGAGAAAACAGAGAGACTGATCTCCTTAAGACCAGAAGGAGGCCGAGCACGTGGGTCCTGCAGGGTAGGTGGCAGAGCCTTGGTGGATGTGATGGTTCATTTCATGGGCCAACGTGACTGGGCTCATGGATGCCCAGGCAGCTGGAAGAACATTATTTCCTGGTGTGCGTGTGTGTGAGGGTGTTTCTGGAAGAGATTAGCATTTGTATTGGTCCACTGAGGACAGAGTGGGCATTATCCAATCTGTTAAGGGCCTGAATAGAAGAAAAAGGCAGAAGGAGGGCGAGTTTGCTCTGTTTGCTTAAGCTGAGACACCCGCTTCTCCTGCGGGGGGCGGCGGGGGGGGGCTCCCGGTTCACGGGCTTTCAGGCTCCTGCTGGGACTAACACCCTTGGCCCTCAATTCTTAGGTCCTGGACGCGGACTGAATTACATCACTGCTTTCCTGGGTCTCCAGTCTGCAGGTGGCAGGCTGAGGGACTTCTCAATTCCTATAATAAATCTCCAGGTAGATACAGCTATGTCTACATTTATCCATCATTTTATCTACACACACACACGCACACACACAGTCTCCTATTGGTTCCTCTTCTCTGGACCCGACTCATACTAGCGGCAGTGGACCCCGGCTCCCCGTGAATCAGGTCTGGGGAGCCCAGCTTCAGCAGAGACTCGGTGCCCCCGTGGACCCCAAATAGCAGTGCCTTGAAATTCCAGGGCCCTGGGGCTTGCATGGCGGGGGTCTCAGGTGTGAGCAGGCCTATTGGATGGGAGCCCTTTCCCTGTTTTCTCAGCTAGAGCAAAGAGAACGTACATAATTAGAAAAGAGATTTTGTGTCAACCCAGAGTCTGATACTTGGTTTCCAGAACAAACAACAAACAAATGGTTCGATGTTTCTTCCACTACTGCTACCGAGTGCGTGGAGAACAACTACTTTGCACTCCTTACTCACTCTACAAACAGCTGTCAAATAAATGGGAATGCCGGCGCCAGGTGACGGGCAGTGGCCCCGTGACGGCGTTGGTTGGCCGGGGAAGCCAAGCAGCCAGGCCGGCCGGTTTCTGCCGAGCTTGTAAACATGACTGCTCTCTTCAGTTCACAGCCCAGGTCCTGCAGAGCAAGGCCACTTTCAGCGGGTCCCCTAATTGGAATCGGGTCCTGTAATTCGGAGGCCAGAGGCCGAACCTGCTTTGCCGGCATCTATTGGCAGGACGAGATGCGAGGCTGCCCTGCAGAGGGAGGGCCCTTTTCCTGTCCTCCGCAAGTGGGACAGGGTTCTGCCTGGACGTGAGCAAATTCTGGGGTGCAGGAGGCAGGCCGGCCCCTTCCCTTTGGGACGAGGGAAGACATCAACTAAAGGAAGGGCTGAGAGCCGACAATAACACAACATCCGTAGTAATGATAACAGCTATAGGTACCATTGCCGGGCCACTTCTTATAAACCAGAAACTACACATCGTCTCCCATAATCCCCACAACAACTCTCTTCCGGCTCAGTCCCTCACTGGCTCCTGCCAGGGAGCTGGGGCTCCCAGTGTGAGCCTTTAGTGTAGGTGAGCACTTACGGGGTGCCGCTCAGGCACACGGCTGCAAGGGCGCTTGCCCTGTAGGACTTCCCAGTCCTCAGGTGGAGGTGAGGGTTTTGGAAAGTCACCAAACAGCAGACAGTGATGTGTTGCATTGGTCATACAGGTACGATAGGAGCCAAGGAGATAACAGTGTAATCTCCTTCAGGTGGAATAGTTGTCCTGGAGGGGACAAATGAATTGGGCTTTGAAGGGTGTGTAGGAGTGTGCCAACCAGAGCCAGTGGAAGAGAATGCCAGGCAGACGGAACAACGTGAGTAAAAGCACTTCAGGGAGGGAATAATAAGCATTTCAATGTGTTGTTACCTAGGATATAAGAATGCATGTGTTAGAGGGAGGAGAAAAGGAAGAGAGGAGGCTAGAGGTGGGCTGTACGTGCCTTCCACGCTGTGCCATGAAGTCGGATTTCTGTCCTACAGACCCGGGGACTTACTGAAGGCCTTTAGAGGCAGAGTGACATGGCCACATTGTGGCCCTGGGTTTTAAAACGTTCCCTCCCGTGGTCGACGTGGAGAATCGGTCGCTGAAGGTAGATGCGTGTGGCGACACTGGAGCAAGGACACAGCGTCGCCGGCACATCGCCTTGGGCTCGATGGAAGGAGCTTCCTAACACTTCAATCTGTTGCCCGATGGGAAAGGGTAGTGACCAGAGGTAACAAGCTCCCCGCCAGTGCAGGGGTCCAAGTGGAGGGGAGGCCTCCTCCATTTCATTCTCCCCCTGAGACTCCGTACCTGAGTGGACGCGAGGTGGCACTGTGGCTGGGGGTCAGTAGGGAGGCCCCCCAACGCTTGCCCCCCCAACCCCCCGCCTTGTCACCAGAGGAGGATGGCTAACCCTCTGGGGCTGCCCGGCGACAGGTTGCTCACTCAACAGCCATCCCCGCCCCCTTGGCCTGTTTCCCACCCTCCCGGCAGCTGGGCATGGAATCAAAACTGACCAGGGGGACACTCACAAGGGGGAAGGTGTTCCTCTGCATTTAAAGGTGGGAGGTGGGGGACACACACACCTTCCTCCATTCTGAGTCCGGGTTGTGGGGGTCGGCCAAGGCTGGGATGAGTGCAGTAGACCCGGTCACCCTGTGCCTACTGGTGGGGTGGTGGGCAGGGCCCTGGAAGCCGCCCCAGAGCCTTGATGGGATGAAGTTGCTGGATTAGCGGCCCTAAAATTGCCCCCACCCGACCCCTGCCCCATAAGGCCATAGCGTCAGGGCTTGAGACAATTTCGAGCCAGATGCCATGCTCCTTGTGGCTAAATTCAGTCAGCCGGGGATACTGTTTTCATGAAAAGCAAGACAAAACGAAGCGTCCGTCCAGCTCTGGCAGCACGGGTGAGTGGTGCGGACTTCGACGTGAGTGTTCACAGGGAGGCTGGCGAGCACGCCACGCACTGCGCTCCCCACTGAGGTGGGGGAGCCCCGCACCACCCTGCCCTTCCCTCTGGCTCAGCGGCCACCGCACCATCTCCCCAGCCTCCTCCCACTTCTAGATTCACTACTTTTCATTCTTTTTTCTCACGTGGAGCAATTTAGACCCTCTCAGCTTCTTCACTGAGGAAAACAGAGCTGGCAAGTGACTTTCAGAATTAAATTCTCACTTTCTAGAAATCAGGTCAGGGGTAGCCCAGTCTGGAGGCAGGGGGAACGGAGGCGCCAAGCTTCTTCATTTATTTGGTTACTATTTGCTGGGCGTGGGCTGTGTGACAGACACCATGCCAGGCCTGGGGACACTGGGGAATAGCCCAGGTGTCTCTCGTGGTGCTGACATTCTAGGGAAGCAGGAAATATGAGCGAGCTAAGGCACGGAAGTGGTGACAAGTTCTGCCAGGCCAAGGACCCAGAGCAATGGCATGAAGGGTGTCCACGGAGGTCCCAGGGAGGCCTTTCCGGGGTGGTGACTTTGAGCTAAGGTCTGAGTAACAGGCCAGAGTCAGCCACCAGAAGACCTGGGGGAGGAGGGGTCCAGCACGTGTAGAGGTCCCAGGCAGGTGTGCGCTCGGTGTCTGAGCCAGAAAAAAGCCAGGGTGTCCCGATGGAGGAGAGAGGGCGGGACAAACAAGCAAACGTGGCACAGGTCATGCCACACAGGACCTCACAGGCTGTGAAAGGAGGTTGGGTTTTATTCTAAGAGTGGGGGGAAGCCATTGGAGGCTTTTAAACAGGAGAATGGCATGATCTGATGCGGACTTTTGAAAGATGACTCGGGCTACTGAGCGGATGTCAGACTGAGGGGCGAGAATGGAGGCAGCGAGGCCAGAGGACGCTGTTACAGTGACCAGGTGAGAGATGACAGGGCTTGGACGAGGTTGCTGGCCCAGGAACTGGAGTTCAGATTATCATCCGGCTCGGCCCAAAGGATCCCCTGGTTCTGAGTCCTGCCCGGGCCTTCACTGGTCTCATCACTGCCACACAGCACGAGGTGCGTGGAGTGTGGCAGGGGAGGGGGGTGGGAGGTATGGCTTTTGTTCTCAGACAGCTTGTGTGATGTGCCGGGGCTCAGACAGACCTGGGTTCACACACAGGCCCTGTTACTACGGGGCCTTGGCCAGGTCACTTCATTCCCATAGGCCTCAGTGCCTCTATCTGCAAAATGGGAACAGTATCGCCACCTGGTGGTGACGATGAAATATGATCATGCCAGCGCAATGGTACGCACACAATGTGGGCCCCAGATACAATCTGCCTTCATGCCTGCCTTTCCTTCCACATCCCCTTCTCCTGCCCAGCACGGGGGTCAAAAGTGGGGAACCCACACGGCCTGTCCGAAAAGTCGCCTCGTAATGAAAATGTCAGCAGCAGAAGAAAGGGAAGCTGAGTGTTGCTCTGGCAGTGGTGATGGCAGTGAATGATTTATGTCCGGCGTAATGGTTACATAAGCAGCTGTTACATTTTAAGAGCATCATGCAAACAATATGAAACATTTATTTAAGTGGTTCTACACTATGGGGAATTTGATTTAATCAGCCTTTATTTCCCTTCTCATTAGAATGAAGTCTGGCAACTCTAGTAGACAGCCCTACCTCTGCTCGGTAGCTTCCAGCTACTGACAGCCACCCTTTTTGCTGTTCCACAGTTAAACATTTATACGCACCGGGCCCCCCATCTGGCCCGCGGATGGTGGGGGGAGTGGGGAACAGTGAATTTATGTCATGAATGTCTCACACAGAATGAAGCAAGAAACGCCCCCGCATCTAACAGAATTAATAAACCATAAGAAGGGTCCGTTTGCAAATGAAAACGTTCACCGGTTCCTAACATTTCTCTGACCTGCTGGGAGCTGGCTAGAGGTAGATTACCCGAGGATCCTTGAGGTGGGCTTTTAAGCTTTGCTTCTCTGGGCCAAATGGATACTTTACTTTTGTTTTTAATTCTAAGACCACCACAACTTCCAAACTATGGACGATGCTAAGAGGATCCCCTTAAGATGATGTGGTTTATTGGAAATTCCATCAGAACTTCCATAAACTATGCCACCAAATTCAACAGAGGGGTTCCCCTGCGGGGCAATGGGGAGCGGTACAGCAGGGGTGTTTACTGTCTTGGCAATGCTTTATTTCTTAAGCCAGGTGGTGGCACACGGATATTTTGTATAATTCTGTAGATCTTTTCGTATGTCTTCAATAGCATAATGTGAATGGAAAAAGTAAATAAAACTTGCTGAGTATTGGTGTCGAAAAGCTGAAATTCCAGTCTTGGCCCTGCCACCGCCTTCGTGAGCCTGGGATCCGCCTCCTGCCTCTTCTGGGCCTCAATTTCCCTGTCTATTGAGAAAAAGCAGAGCTGGACTACAGTGTGTTCTCCGGAACACTCCCCAAGTGATACCCCTTTAAAATAAAGGGTTCCATAGTTAAAGAAGTCTGGAGAATTCTGAGTACTCTCTGCCCTCTGGGAAAAACCAGAGAAGATCAAAAGTTCTGAAAAGTCCTATGGCACAGAAATCTCTTTTGGTAAATGCTTATCAACATCACGAAGTACCAGCATTCTGTAAAATAGTTTTTAAGAACTGTCATTCTGGATTATTCCAAAGAATTCTAGAGTCTTTAAGTCGGCAAGTTAGGCCGGCTTCCCGCCTCTGAGCGGTATACTCTCTAACTGCCCTGAGCACAGAGGAGGCCAACATCCCAGCCCACCTCTTTCCTCCGGCTGAGCAGCCTCCCTCCCGGCTCTAAGTCTCCCCTTCTTCCTGCACCAGGCCCCTGCCCTCCCATGGCTGGGAAACTTCCTGAACCAACTGCAAACACTGGGGTTCCTGGATGTCTAGCTTTTCCTTCTCCTTGGCTCCCCACCCTAGGAGTATACATTGCTGAGACTTTCCATTGCTTAGTATGAGATGATAAGGCTGAGGACCAGAGAGGGTGTGCAGTTGAGACGTGGCCACGCAGCCAGGGATGGCAGGCTGAGACTGCGCCCAAGTTCCTGTCTCGTTCTCTCCCTTGCTTTATTTGGCTCTCGTCTGCCTTCTGCCCAGAGCTGCAACTGCGGCATGGACGTCCCTGCATACTTTCATGATGCTGTTTGTCTTTCTTTTCACTGTTTATCCAGGGTCGTTCTGCACGTCTCCCCTGAGAAGACTGCATCTCCTTAAAGGTGGCAGCCATGTCTCTGCCTGCACAAAACCCAGTACTGCCTCAAGGACAGTGCTGAGAACAGACCAGCTGCTACGGCAGCGAACGCCCACCTGCCGCGCCATCTTGGCTCCGCACCCCCACCCTGAGTGATGTAGGTATGTCATTTCAGTCATGCAAAGCGTGTTTAAAGTCTCCCTCAGCTGTGGGGGAAACTCAGAAGTCTAGACTCCCATCAGCCCTCATTACAGGTTCCCGGCCAAGGAGTCACTTTGGAAAAAGCCCCGGTTAACTGGAATCCTCAAATATCTCCATCCAACGTGAGCGAGAAACGTACACCTGGAAAGAGACCCAGTTTTGACCAAGGATTAAAAGAGAGGCTGCCGAGTTTCTCAGGAGAAGCCCTTCACACAGTCATCGCACAGGAAAACAGGTGCAAGAGGAAGGAACTCTGCCTTTTTCAAAGACAGTTTTAAACATGCTTTCTGAAAAACAGTATCAGTGTCTGCTGAGACTTTTATGCGATTAGGAAACAAGAATGAAACAAGGTCTGCTAACACCATGTCTCGAGTTTGCTGTGCGGGGACCAACTCAGCAACAAAACCCCCTCACAACAAGTTCTCCGCTTTGGGGAGCTAGTCCTGAACCTGATTGCGCGGTTGCCCAGGGCGCAGGCAGTTTTGCTGGTTGTGATCGTCCGAGGAGCATCTGTCCACTAGGTGGCAGTGTGCCTGAGCCCTGATCTCACAGGGCCTGCCCCCCAGACGGGGTTCCCCTGGTCCAAAGGGCAGCCCCTAGCCACGGGTGGCTAGTCCCAACTGAGATACGCTGTTGCTACAACGGTCACTGATTTCAAAGACTTTGTAGCACGGAAAAAAAATGTACAATATCTTATGAATAACTCTTTTCTATTGACTACATGTTGAAGAATACTATTTTGGATATATTGGCTTAAAATAAAATATTAAAACTGCTTTCATCTGTTTCCATTTATTCTTTAATGTGGTTACTAGGAAATTTTAAATTTCACACCTGGCATTATTTATTTTTCTGTTGGCCAGAGAAGAGAGACAAAGCAGGTGGGCAGGGGCGCTGGGCTGCTGGACAGACCCAGGCAGGGAAGGTCCCGCGCAGAGTGGAAGACACGTGGGCTTTGGCAAATGACCACCTGGGCTTGACCTGTGACTCCTCAACTCATGCTGGACTCATGACTTACCCGTTCAGACCACTGGTTTTCCTATCTGTGAATGGGCACACAGGTGCTACCTTCTCGCATGGCCATCGAGAGGGTTCGCTGTGGGGGGGCCACACGCCGTGGGTCACTGGGCCAGCGTCCCCATGTGATTATGTGCCGTGCCCTCGTCGGTCTCAGAGCTGTCTCAGTTACAGCCACGACTTACACGGTCCCCCTAGTTCAGAGATCACACATACTGGGCACAGACTTGTGCACAATTTTATATGTGAAAAGACTGTAACTCAGAGATGTGAGAGAGTGACTTTCTCTCCTATGGTGCCATGTAATTTCTTGCTCCAAGCTCCACTTCTGCTTGAAGCAGAAAAACGCAGCCCAGTCACGTCCAGGGAAGTTCAGTCGCTTCAGAATCGCATGCAAATCCAGAGCTCGGTCTGTCTCCCCACTTCTTCTAAGGGCAGGCTGTAAGGTGGGGGTGGACAGACAGGTCGATGGCACTGGGCAGGGAGGGATGCTGGCCATTCACATTCTTTCCCCAACCAACTTTCCTCCTCGCATTCCCAGTCACCTCCTCCAAGGCCGATGACATCGTGGCGCGGCCCTGCCATCGCCCGCAGGTCCATACCCACTGTGGACCCGCTACATCTCGCTGGGGCCCCTGCCCCACACCCTCTGGGGGACTGGCCTTGGAGCCTGCCTCCTCAGGGCCCCCTTCCTCCCATTCCCTCACCCCATGGCTACGCTGCAGAGTCGGACCCCCAGTGACTCAGGAACCATGTGGACTTCGTGCCTGCTCTGGCCCCCAGACCTTTGCCTGAGCTCATGGGTAAGAGAAACACGAGAAAGGCCAGTGGATTCCAGGACATCATAGTCTTAACCAAGACACACACCCAAATGAGAAGTGGAAAATGATCCCTTTAGGAAAGGCATGCAGACACAGAGCTATGGGCTGAAGAGGAGGAGTGGGTCCCTTGTGGGAGGAAGGCCAGGGTGGGGACCACATGTGGAGAAGCTGAGGCTGAAGAGTCCTTGAGGAACACCTGGAAAAAGGGGGGGATAAGGGAGGCGTAGCACAGGACCCCGCAGGAGCAAAGGCGTGGGGACAGGATGGCCTTTTTGTATAAAGTGGTTCTGCATACGAAGCTGGTTTGAAGGGAAGGCTGTTACGGGGGGCGGGGATGAGAAATCAGGCTGAGGAGTGTTTTTGAAGGCTCTGGCTGAAAGGTTGAGGACCTGGGGGCTTGGTCCCACTGGCGCCGGTTTGGGAGCAGGGGCGTGGATAGGGTCAGAACTGTGTTTTAAGGACCCTTCGCTGGAAGTCACATAACACGGACAGGGGGCAAGGAGGCTGATGGGGAGGAGACGGGGGGCGATGGGAACTGTCAGGAGGCCTGGGATTGGGTCGGGGGGGCGGGCTGGAACAACGGTGTGAAGGGGTTGTTTGAAAAAGGCATTGCTGGGTTGATTCCACAGGCTTTGGGCACGCCCGGGATGTGATAGGAGAGGCAGATAGAGAAGATTCTGAGGTTTGACGTGGGTGGGGAGTGAAAGGTGGTGCTCATGGGAAAGAAGAGAGAATTTGGCTTGGGAATAAACTTGAATGTCCCCTTATGGGCCTAATGAGTTTTACGAGTCCCCTAGTTGTCCACATGAAGATGTTCAGGAGGCAAGACTGGACAACAGGACACAAGGTCAAGTTGGACAGGTCATTTTGAAAATCATTTTATTTTAGGGAAATGGGACTGAAGAAAGAAAGAAAAAGCAAATAGGGTAAACGTATCAGTCAGATTCTCAACTGGAAACAGGTGCCACACTGCATCTGCATAATTGGGGGGAGGTTTATTCATAGATGGACTGACGGGGGCAGTGTCAGTGGGGTGCAGAGAAAACACAAGGGAGAGTTGGGGACCAGGGCTAAGGAGCAGAACTTTTACTCTACCTACATCGGGGAAGAGAGTCACCAGAGCCCAGGAAACAACAGGATGTGAGAGCCAGACACCTTGGAAGTGACCTCCTGTCCAGGCGACCTTGGAGAGGGAACTGGGTGGATGTGCACCCTGACCTCACGCTCTCCCTCCTCTGATACCTGCATCGCGTCCTCATTGGCTGGGAGCGGGAGGCGAAGGTTCATGCAAAGCAACTATAGCCCTTATTGTCAGGGAAGAACAAGCTCACTAATTCCTCAGGAGAGAATGATTTATGTCTGTTTATTCTTTTATCCAATAACTTTTATTGGGTTTCTTTCTTATTATAAATGTAGTACATGATCAGTGCAGGAAAATTAAAGACTATAGACCAGCAAAGAGAAGGAATTGAAAATCATTAGGAGTCCCACTGTTCAGACAAAACTGCTGTTTATCCACATGTGGTTTTCCAGGCTTTTTTACTGTAGATGTCTCTTTCGTGTCAGTGCGTACAGCTCGATGTCATTTCCAACAGCCCCCTGACATGGAGACACCACAGCGGATTTAAATAACCCTTCGCAGTGGCGACGCGGGCCGTGTTCTCTGCTCTAATCGAGGCCTCGCCCCTGTGGCCCGCACTTACACCCCCTTCGGCTCGGTTCCTCGGACTGGGGTCGCTGAGGCAAACGGTATGTTCATTTATTCGTTTTTAGAGGTATATTCATGGGAAAAGATATTGTGACACATTCCGGCATTAGTTTTAAAAAAAGAGAGGATAACTTAAGAGTTAATGTGTGGACTGTTTGGTCAAGCCTGGTTGAGGCTCCTTAGCGAATCTGGGTGAATTTCTCAGCCTTTCTGGGCCTCGGTTTCCTCGCCTGTCAAGTGGGGGCAACGGTGATAGCGCGCTTCTTACCGGGTGGTTGTGAGAACACAATGAGGCATTCAGCACCGAGCTTAGGATAGTGCCTTGGGTCTGGTAGGTATTCCAAACAGAGTTAGCTGTTATCTTTAGCAAAAGCCTTAGCAAGAGATACAATCAGTCTAAAGTTCTTCCTGTTAAACGCAGAAATGCTTTTTATCCCCCCTCTTGAAGACCTCCAATAGCAGCCCAGCCCCAGCCCTGCAGCACAGGGCTGGAGGCAGCCCCACCAGGGCAGGGTTGACACGCCCGGGAGCTGCCCCCTGGCCTCCTGGGAATAAGGAGCCTGCCCTGCTCTTTCCCACAGAGCGGTTCTTTAAGCCGACCTCTGGGAGGACCTTCCCTGCCCAGGCCTGCATCTGGGAACTTCTCTGCCGCTAAGCGCAGGCCCGTGCAGGCCCCAGGGTGGCCAGCCCCTGTGGAGAGAAGCTGCCCAAGCAGCCCTGCCTCAGGGACAGAAGGACTCTCTCCTATCTTGAGATGTGACTTGGGGACAACATCGACTCTCGCTTCGGCCTCAAGAGCTCAGGCCAGATTTAAGAGTCCTCCCCAACCTGACCACGGTGGGTGGGGGACAGGGAGAGAGGAAGAGAAGGGATACGAGGCCGTAGGGGATGTGGAGGTGTAGTCCGCGCATCTCTCGAGTCTGCTCTTACTCTTGGGGTAACGGCTGCGCGCTTTACCCTGGCCTCCCAGGCCTCCCAAGCAGGCGTTTTTTTTGCTCTTGGCCCCGCTCCTCCTTTCCGGCACCTCCCTCATGCCAAACCCATTCCTGCCTCTGAGCTTTGCAAGGGCTGTTCCCTCTGCTGGAATGTTGTTTCTCAACCTTCCCGTGGCTGGCAACTTTGTGTCATAAGATGTCACCTCCAAAGAGAGCCTTCCGTGGTCACCTCCTCCTTGCCCTCACCCATTCAATGAAACTTACCGAGACCCCACTAAGTGTCAGGCACTTCTCGGCCTGGGGACAGAGAGATGGTCAAGATAGAGCTCACGTTCTAGAGGGGACAGGCAGACAACAAACAAGCTCTGTGCTAGAAATTGCTGGACAGAGACAGTGCCCGGCAGAGAAATGAAACAGGTGGCAGGGTGGGGAGCCCTGAGGTTGACCGGACCAGTGGCTCTCTGAGGAGGCGACGAGAACACCGAAATGGCTCAAACGGGAGACACCAGCCATGTGCCCAGGGAGACTAGAGCAGTGGTTCTCCATGTGGGATATGTTGTCCCCCAGGGACCACCTGGCAACACCTGGAGACATTTTTGGTTGTCCCGACATGGCGGGACGTGAGTGTTGTTACCGGCGCCGAGTGGGTAGAGGTGAGGGATGTGGCTACACGTCACACAAGGCGCAGGACAGTCCCCCACAACGAGGAACCATCCCACCCCAAGTGTCAGTAGAGCTGTGGGATTAGGAATTCGAGATGAGGGACGGACAGGGAAATAGGAGGGAGAAACAGGCAGCACGCAAGAGATGCACAAGTGGGTGTAATTAGCAGGAGAACCCCTCTATCTTTCTTCCGCCCAGCCCGTCCCCTCATTCAGAGGGGGCCATGGAACAGCGAACACACGGGTCACCCCAACAGACACCAGCATGTCTGCTCCCAGATAAAAATATGACAGCAGACGACGTATGCCCTTCAACTCCAGCTAAAGTCACAGCAACTGTGAATCACAACAAAACGCACAGGAGCTGAGTTCGCCATTCAGCGAATACTGGCTGAGCACCTACTATGTGTCAGGCGTCAGAGACCTTACCCACACCTTATCATTCCCTTCTCAGAGGTGAGGCAGTGGAGGCCCAGAGCAGGAAAGAGCCTTGTCCGAAAGAGAGACATACGGGTAGATATTTGGGATGTGAGTCCGTGTCACCTGACTTAAGGTCCTTTTGAGAGCAACACAGCTGCAGAATGCACACTATGACATTTTGTGTGTAGCAATGTTGAGAAAGGCATCACTATGACAGGAAATGACCTGGCTGAGTGCCAAAGCCAGGTGTGACTAGTTTGAAAGTATTCACCGCAGCTCTGCCCCAGAGCCCAGCTGGCGGGGCCCCAAGGGACCCAGCCCAGCCTCCATCTGCGGAGACCCTGGAGGCCTGCGAGGAAGGAGCAAGGCGTGGCCCTGGCCCGCTCCCCGGCGCCTGGTGCTCGAGCTGATGCTGCCTGTAGCCACGCACTTGCAGATACACCCACCCAACATCCCTTCCTTCGTGCACTCACTTATCCAGCAACTCTTCACTTAGTACCTACTATGTGCCAGGTGCCACTCTAACAATGGAGAAGAGCAGTGCACAGAACAGATGTCCCGCGGGTGCTGTTTCCATGCTAGTGGGCGCGGGGGTAGGAGACCTGCAGACAGATCAACACGTGAAATGAAATACAGGCTGAGTCAGATGGCAGTAGGGGCTGGGAGGGAAATAAAGCAGAGGGTAGCAGGCGTGTTATAAACAGGGGT
>PVJD01009601.1:0-61208 GCA_004026545.1 Mormoops blainvillei
GTTAGTAGTAAGTAAACTGGATATTTTTGAAACAGCTGTAAAAATATTCAAGACTCTTGAGTTCCGACACAAAGTAGATGAACTCTGTTTGCCCTGAAACAACTTATCTAGCTCCTTTCTACGTTTACAGTCTGTCTCTTTAAACAAAGTACTCATCACAAGACACCAGACAGCCCAGCTATGAAGACCAACAGGCTAGTGGCTGAGTAAATGAACTACATTATAACTTAAAGTTACTACTGAACTCTGAGGAACCCAGGCGCTGATCTGGGGAACAAGCCAAACGTGCTCCACCGTACCAGCTGTTCTGTAACAAGAAGAGAAATGGCAGGGTTTTCTCACTGTATTTGAAATCTCTTTGCAACATAAAACATAAAAACTGCATCTAAAGTCTGGGAAATGGCAGTGTGACATGATAGCTGAAAGGGACTCCAAAGTGCACCCATTCAATCTTTGGTATGTGACTCAGTGCAGTCAAAGCGGTGAGACACCAGTACATATTAGGAAACAATTTATTATCCCGTCCTGCTGTTCATAAAATTACAAGTGATGCCACTGAAAGAAATCTTCTACACTAATGTCCTAACAAGAGTCTCTGTGCCTCCAACTCAATAAATTAAATGTGCTTAGTCACAGTCAAGCTGTTCCACGACAAAGGTTAATCTACTAAGTAACTGCGAGATGACAAAAGCACCTATTACGGGAATTTAGAAGTCAAACTGGTAATGTGTGTGAGGCTATGATCTGCAAGGAACACAGACCGGAAGGCAAGAAGGGTCTAATGAAGCCCAAATCTGTTTCAAGATTTTTTGGAGAGAGGACCACAAAGGTGAGGGCTCCGCTGAGGTGACAGCTGTGACGAGTAAGATGAACAGGTTGAGTCCGTAGGAAGCAGCAGAGTAAGGCGCTTGGACGGAGAGGGAAGAGGGCTAAGGCCAGGGAGGTGTCAGGGGAAGGAGCCATGGGGAAGCGACAATGCCATTTCCAGCTGGAAGGACTCCCTGAGTGGCGATGCTATTTAGTGTTTCAGGCCAGGGAATATAGGTGGAAGAACAGATTCCGAAGGGAAGAATCTCGGTTTTGAATATGACGGAATTTGGAATGGCGGGCAGCTGGCAATCAGGGTTTGGAGTTTAGGAGAAGGGAAGACATCTGAGAGTCTCTAAGAAGCTTCTTTTCCATCCACTTTCACATATCAAATGGCCCTCCACCGCCTTGTCAAAGTTCAAACGCCTTGGGACTCAACACCTAACCCTACAATGACATGGCCCCAGCTGTCAGTCATTCTTTCTGCACCTCATTTCTCTGCATTGTGCCTCCCTTATTCCACTTGCTGTTGCCCGGGAAAAAACTGGCATGCCTCTTGATGGGGATGTGTGAGATTTCCTTTGTTTGCAATATCTCCCTTTATCTGCTCAAAGGGACTCGGTTAATCTTTCAATACCCACCTCAGGAATCAGATCTTTGGGGAAGCCCCCCACGGCGCTTCCTGTCTGACTTCTGCCAGCTCCCTTCTCTGAGGCTGCCAGGGGGCCCCGTGCACACTGCTGCTGCAGTGTTTCTGAAACTGCACTTGCCCTTACTTACGGAAATACATGTTTTTACTTATGTAAATAACATGTGCTTATTAGATGCCATAAAGTTGCACTACTTCATGTGAATCATCTTATTTTATCCTCCTCACTACACTGTGAAAAAGATACTGTTATCAAGTCCATTTCACAGGTGACACAACTGAGGCTCAGAGGGGCTCAAGAACTGCTCCAGCACACGTGAGCGCCGTTTTATTCTACGTGAGTCCTATTAGGTTACCAGTTCCCTTAAAGGCAGGATCCCCACGTCACTGACCTCATACTTTCAATAATTAGCAGCGCCCAGCACGTAACAGATGCTTCTGACATAGTTCTGATTAGAATATAGTGACTGCCTTGAAAATTTGTTTACAAACTCATTCTTTCCTCTTTCTACCGACAAGTAATCAGGATCTTTTGCAGGTGGTTAATTTGCTTTTAGGGGGTGCTGGGGGGACGAGAGTATCATGGCCAAGGAATTAGATACTTTAGATATTGGTCTAGCTAGAAATACCAACTCACATTGTAAGTGATTAATATTACATGGCTTTAGGAGGCACCCCTGTGAAGAAAGAAAGTGAGGTTTTTGCACTAAATCTGCATGCACTTCTCTGTATCCGCCCACAAGGGCAGCAGGCACACACACGAAGAGAAGAAATCCAAATGACAGAAGAAAGGGTGGGGGACGGCTGTCTTCCTGGCGCTTCTCAAACTTTAGGGTGCATGCAAATCGCTCGGGCTCCTGTGAAAATGCAGATTCTGATTCGGGTAGTCTAGAGGGGCTCACGATTCTTCATTTCCCATCTGCTCCCACGCAATGCAATGTGCTTGGTCTGCAAACCACAGGCTGACTAGCAAGGGTTCACCTCAGACCTCGCAGAGCTATTCACGTGACAGAGGAGATGGCCATTTGAAGATGGTGAAGAAGCAAATCAGGCACCTTCTCTAAGAAATTTCTAAACTAAGCTGTGTCTAACAGAAGGTCACAAACTTCCTCCTTGGCCCAAGATGAGTCCATTTGATACATAATATCCTTCCTGGCTCTATACCCACTAGAGGATGTTGTTATCAAGTAGTTTTATGCTCTTCTACTACAATAAAACGTAATTTTTAATTATGATAATGTGTACTGGATCCTGAAATTCCTTTGGCATCTATCATCAAAGGAAGATTAAGCTGTAGTCCATGTAGTTTAGTAATCAAATAAACGTCAGTGTATTTAGGTTCTTTAAAAGTTGCTAATCCATAAAGGGCAACACTAATTAATCCAAATTGAATTCTCATATTATGTTGCTATCCTGTCTTGTGTTTAGATCTACCTAATCTCTTTATCAGATTAAATAATTTTCAAAAGCAAGAGACCTGGCATCTAGTACATTGGTTTTTACACTATGGATGATTGTTACTTGAAACTTTAATGAAATGGCTTAATCTTTTGTCAGAGAAATGATGGGTGAGTTTATAGTCTATATATGCTTTAATTCTTTGTCATTGTTTCATTACAAATAAATTATGAACTTTTAAAATAATGATAATATTATATAAGCTTAGTATATTTGTAAATAATAACAGTCTTCTAAAATAACCTCAGGAAATCTCTGAAGAGACATTTGCAAAATGCTGCCTGCCACTCATTAAAATGAAACAAGTACATCTCAAAAATGCAGAGACTCAAACAGAACATGGAAAGGACAGAGGCCAACACATTACATAGTCTTGAAAATGGGACATTTCCATAAAAACTCACCTTGACTTCAGGAAAACTCATCTGGGAGATTTCAGTTTTTATTGTGAAATGGTAAGAAACCCATTTGGTTTGTGCATACGATGAAACACAAAGCTATAGAACACATGCTTTTGGTCACCGTTTAATTAAAAACGCGTAATATTAATTGACCCATTATGTTAGTTTATTTTCTAAGGGAAAAATAAGCACTCGAATTTCAGTTGCAAATCCATGAAATTGGTATAACTGAAGTGAAATAAATACCAAAAATATTTTATTCTCCCTTAGGTCTTATCTCTTTTCATTTTTAAAACAGTATTTCTCAGTATAATGGTTACTCCAACAAAATATTCAAGACTACAATAAAATTTGAGTAGTGGAGCCATCTTAAGAACAGTAAAAGGTCAGTCTGATTTTCAAGTCATTTCCATTGTGTAGGTGAACTGATTCAGGATCACCCACCCAGGAGGCCTGGTGACCTCACACAGTCCTTGAACTAAAGGCTGTTCGGGAGCAGGGAAGCAGGCGTCTTCCTACTTGCTTCTCCCGCGGCCCTGCACCACCAGCCTGATTAGAAAAAGTTCAACAGTTCTTTAAAAAAAAAAAAGAAAAGAAATAAACTAAACTCATAAGATGGTTAAAAATTTGTTTAAATCATATTTCTGTTTCTTCAATTAAAACTGGAATTGTTACATTCAATTATCTTATTAAAGTCCTAAATTCTGTCTGCTAAGGCTTTAAATGATTTGGTTTTGGTCATTTAAATAGAGATTGCTTTTTATTTTAACAACTAGTTCTAATCTGTTCATATCCAACAGCACGGTTCAGAACAATTTAGAATGCCTGATTTGAGCAAAATCCTGCACTGGAAACACTGAGGTATATGGTTTAAGCCAATGCTGAGCTGGTTAAAATGAATGGGAAAGTTGGAATGTAACCTTGCTCCCCAAGTCCAGCTAATAACTTCTGACTCTGAAGAGCAGCAAATTAAGTTAAACCTTGTAGGAAAATGCCACATGACTAGGCTAGCATGAAATTATGGAAAATCTTGAAGATGTCTTGATCCTAACTACTCATGGGTTTTGAAAAGGTAAAAATCCTTCTGCAATGTCTTTAATTAAGTCTTTTAATCTGAAGCACATTCTATAAAGGCATAGGTAAAAATAGATTTTTTCTGGGTACGAACTTAACTGAAACTGAAAACCTGTAAACTCTGAGGGCTAACAGCCTTCGCATCAGGGGGCAGGCACCAGGCTTACATCCTTGCTGTCTTCTAGAGCTACCTGCCTGCCAGGGTGCTCGCCACGCCCCCTTTCCAGTGCTAACGCTCCGCACTCTGGAACCCTCTTCTTTTCGCAGAGCTGTCTGGATTACCTATTAAACCACCCAAACCTAATCCTACTTTCAGAAAAGAGAGCTCCCGGGCTGCAGGTGGCTGTCCTATACCTCCTCCCTTTCATCCTTGCCAGCTCTCTCCCTTGAGGGTGCACCCCGTAAAGAGCGTTTCACACCAGGAACAAGGGTTTTCATAATAAACATCCGTTTTCAGCATTTATTGATGCTAAAACTTTCTATATTCAATCTTTCTATAAAAGTGAAGGTTTGGCTTAAAATAAAGCATTACCGATTTAACAGTTGAGAAATAAAAATCTGTTTCTTTTTTGGTTTTGTTTTATCTCTGGGGATAATGTGAAGCAATTGAAGTTGAAAATTTCCACATACTTAGTTTTTTACTAAGAAAAGCTCTCCTACAGAATTTTTAAAAAATGAAAACAAAGAGTTTAAAATGATCCAAGTTTTATTTTTAACCTACATAATGAAAAGTTTCCAATATAGTGCCAGCATTATAATTTCCATGATTAGTGTGGTTTTGTAATGTGTTGGCAAAACTGCAATGATTATGGAAATAATTATTGACAGTAATAAGTTAACCATTTGAAAGCTATCATCTAGGACAACTGAGTTGTGAAGAAAGCATAGTGCTACTGTTTTTTTCTTAGAGAAATAAGTTCTAAGTGTATACCCTACAATCACCAGTTATACATGGCAAAATACACGTCTACTTTTTACCACCAAAAAACCTAAAACATAACTTCATAACATATGATAACACAATTTATATATACATGCGATGTAAAAAAGAATACTAACACACCAAGTATATCCATTAATTTAAGAGGTGAGGGAGAGCCCTGGCCGAGTGGCTCAGTTAGTCGAAGGACCGTCCCCTACACCAAAAGGCTGCGGTTTTGAGCTCAGGCACATACCTAAGTTGTGGGTTGGGTCCCTAGACGGGCCACACATGAAAGGCAACCAATAGGTGTATCTCTCCCTCTTCAATGTTCTCTCTCTCTCTCCCCCCCTTCCTTTCTCTCTACAGATGATATGTCTCATAAGGGAAAATGGTTTTTAGTTATAAAAAATATTTAGTTTTCTCATTAAAAAAAACAGCTTTTCCTTCTTGTCTACCATTGTTTTGAAAATGACTAAACAACTAGCATAAAAAAAAATATGCTCACATATGCTGAAAAGTTAGGCCCAAGAGACTACAACTTTTTGCGTAATTTAAAATAATTTAAAT
The DNA here is from genome assembly GCA_004026545.1 of Mormoops blainvillei. Lineage (NCBI taxonomy): Eukaryota > Metazoa > Chordata > Mammalia > Chiroptera > Mormoopidae > Mormoops > Mormoops blainvillei. The sequence goes on from PVJD01009601.1 coordinate 5,879, forward strand.
AAAATTCCAACAATAGTAGTTTTTAATTAAGATTAAACAATTTCGTCAATCACCAACTGGGTTCAAATTTTAGTTTGACAGTTGTTATAGTTGCTTGAAAGCTTTTGGTGTCTAACAGAAAAACTAATATTTAACCAAAAGCTAATGATAGTTCCAGTGACAAAATGTACATTTTCATATTATAAACCTATTTCAAGTGTAATTGCTAGGGAAACAAAAACCAAAGCAAGCTATTTTTGTGTCTATTTATGGTGCAATCCAGGTGCATCTGTTGCAGTCAAGTCTCTGCAGATTCACCGTCAGATTGCTCTTGGATACATTCCAGTTACTACATGCAAACAAAACATATATTCTTGGCTTGGCTATTCTGGGTGGAACAAAAGCATATTTTAAGTAAGTTCCTTCTTCAAAAGGAGAATATTTTTTTTCTCCTAAAAGCAAATGTACCAGTAATATGAAATCCTATTTTTTGGACTGCCTTGCATGGTACTTCAAATATTTTAATTCTAATTCTAATGTATATAATATTTAATACTAACATTTTATGACATTGCAAACAACTAAAACGGAATAGTCCATTAAGGTAATCACTAGCCGCACAAGGCTATTAACATTTAACTTAGTTAAAAGTACATATAATTAAATATTAGTTCGTTAGTCACACTAGTTGTGTGGGACTCAAGCGCCGAGTGTGACCAAGAGCTGCTACATCAGACAGCTCTGACATAGAGCTTTCTCATCACTGTAGAAAGTTCTATTACCTAGTCCTGAACGAAAAGATCATCCGTTTCTTAAACTTTTGGTTAATCCAAAAATGCATATTTTCCCCTCATTACATGTGTTCCATGGTAATACAAACTAATTGGACTTGATACCACTGCTTAATGTGCAGAATAATAAAGTGTTAAATGATTTATGTTTAAAAATGAGTACACCTATATCATGTTATATCCTCAAATTTCAATTAAGTGTATACACACCTCATGATTTTGGGAACACAAGTTAATATACAGGCTGGGTCAAGAGTAGGTTCACAGTTGCTCATGTGGAAAATAATACAATAAATACTAAGACAAGTATAAATCCTCTGTTTTGCATACTCACAACTGTAAACCTACTTTTGCCTCATGCTACATGTTGTGTGACTACTTGTGAGAAAAGATCACAACTTTAAAGGCAAAAACGGAAGCCTAGCATCTAATACATATTTCTTGCTGCAGGGAAATCTGGAATGGAAAGAGCCAGCAAGAAAATCCATTCCGAGAGTAGTGACTAAAAATGCATGAGAAAGGTTCTAAGTTTTTCTAAAAGTCTATTTAAAAATAATTACAGGAAAGCCTTTTCTAATTCCATTAATAGAATAAAGGTACTCAGTTACCTTCCTAATTAGTTTTAAATGATGAGGAATCACTTAGTAAAATGAGCATTTTGAGTAGTATTCTTTGACTATGATAACATTAAATATAATTGGTGGGAACAGTTATTATATTACTATATTGCCTGGTGTAACTGATTTAGAATAGCCTTTAGAATATTCATAATATAAAACTCTAGGTGCATAATATGTGTTTGATAATTTATTTGATTAAATAACACCTTTGGTATTTCTAGTAAGGACCACATCCCACTTCCCCGGTTAGGTATATAAATTCGTTTACGATGATGTTTCTATAAGACAATCAGGTATGACATACTTAGATTTACAGAACTGTGTACAGCATAGTAACCTACCAAAACTTCCGGGACTACTTAGAATATGTTTTTAGGATATAACTTATTAAAGCAGACTATTTGAGAATTACATATGACTTCCCAGTAAGTCATTTATGTAAGATACGAGAGGCATCTTGTTAGAGGCACTCCAGCAGTGTGGTGGGGACCATGACCTAACCTAGTTAGGACCTAGAACTAAATACATGAAGCCAAATTAAATAATTTCTTTAATGGTAATTTCTGTGAAAAGAACAGAGGCTTTGCAATCAGACAGGTTCAAATCCAGGCTGTACTATGAACCTATTGATCCTTGGCATACTCCTAAAAATAGGGATAATATACTTATCTTATTGTCCTGTAGAGAAAATTAGATAAAATGCATGTAAACCACTAGCACAGCACTGGGTAACTAGAAAGTGCTCAATACGTGATTCCTGATAGTATTATTTTGCTCATTATTTGCAGTTTAGTAAAGGAGAACCTTGACACAAGTCAGCAAAGTCAAAACAACTGAAACAAAATACCCTAAATACCTCTATGTAGAGAGTCTAAAGACACAGACACACTCACAGACACACACACACACACACACACACACACACACACACACACACACACAGGCAATAGTAAGAGTCAATGATTAGATTCCTGGACATAAACCAATCCTGGGAAGGCTTATATTTTCACAAACCTATTTGGCCAAAGAGCCAATAAAGGGATAGGCCTTTCAGAGTACAAGAGGACAGTATCTATTTGAAGATCTGCTGTCCTGTGCACGTCAAGCAATGAGGATGTGTGGTTCTGTCTAGACTGTGTCCATTCTGTAAACATTTGAGGCTCTCCAACGGGAAGCGCTGGTCTATGCACTGGGGATGCAATGATGAACGAGACACAGGCTTGCTACTGGAGAGCAAAAGGTCGTGATGACAGCGTTCCCCAGCGGGTGCCCCAGCAGACGGCTGGGCACTGAGCCTGGCCCTGATATTTAGGCAAGGCTTCTTAAAGGAGATGACGTCTCATGTAGGGTCTAAAGAGTGAGTAAGAGTTATCCCAAGCGACAAGGTGAGGGTCTTATTTTACGCAGAAGTAATAGCAGAACAAGGACAAGGAAGAGTTAAATTGCATAAAAAGACTGCCAATCTTAAACAGTCTGCTTTTGTTCAAACAGTGCAGGGGAGAGGGAAGAACTGAAGCTGAAGAGGTAGGGAGGAGCCAGGTCGTGGGGGGCCTGGCAGGCCAGGCAAAGAATTAATAACAATTAAAGGAGAGACAGTATGTCTAATTTAGGAAGCTTCCCAGACCTCAGGTCTGGGAACTGTACAGAGGGGAGGAAAGTGTTTTGTTTTTCAATTTGGACAGACTATCTATAAGTATCCAGAATTAATGCCTTTTCATTAGGTAGTACTCTCGGCGTAATGAAACAATCCAGAAAATGGAAAATCACTTTGTTTTAGGTAATGACAATTTATCATTCCAAGAGAACACAATTAATCCAAGTAAGGTCACCCCAAACAAAATATCTGGCTATTATAGCCACCTATGAACACCCTTGCACTTACCCAGCAGGGTCTTAAGACTTAGAGACTTTTGGTTCAACTACCAACATCTAGAGTTTATTTGTAGGTAGAAGCTACACAGAGTATCCAAGGAAGTCAAAGAGAATCAAATCTTTCCACCGCAAGGGCCTTACCATTTAAGGAAAGAGGGGATACTAAACTCATCTTAGAAGAAACAAACATCTAAAAAACAAAGACAAGAAAGAGAATGACTTACGGAGACCACAGCCTGGGGAAAGCCTCTATTTCCTCTTGTGTGTATTCATCCAGACGTTTGGGTACCTTTCGTGGTTGTGGCAGCTCTTCCACTAAATTCTTAAGAATATCTTCTGGTATACTCTGGATTAAATACAAATTTAGGCTTAATTTTCTTAAAACGTATTCCTTAGTACTAAGTTAGTAATACTAAGTATTGAAAATAATAAACAAGAGCAATATTTATAAAATAAGGGAAAAAAAAACTTTGCAAAAACCCCTGAAAAGTACCTTAGATGATGAGAAACCTCGGTACAGTAATACACTTCGTATTTCAGTCTTGACAAACATAGTTCTCATGATAAATAGACATCTTCAATTCTGAAAACTATTAAGTCACTACATTTAAAAAAGAAATTTATTTCCCTTCTTTCAACTGCAAAAAGGCACCACCTTGGTTCATTCTCATGATTTTTCATCTGATGAATGTATGTACTGGGTCTACTGTTTCCCGTGCTTATTATAAGCTTGTGATCCACACTCCAGAAAAAAACATGATGTCAGTCTTTCCCATATTGATGGTACATTTGATCTTTTGGTTATGGCTTGTGTCTCCCTACCAGATATCTTTAGTGTAAAAGTACTTTTTCTCTTTCAGACAGTAAGTACTCTGTGGCATGATGTTTTGAAACTGTAAATGTCCTGTTCTATAAATACAATAATCTTTTACCTGATGACTATAGAATATGCTGATAACGGTCACTTTTCTAATTCAGTAGCATTCCTACATTTTTAGATGACGTTCTTCTCTAGAGAAGAGCTTGTTCTTTTCCAGGGAGAAGACAACAAATCATAAGCTAAAAGCAATTTTTAGACTATCGCTGTGGGCTCACAGATTTTTGCGTTCTATTCAACACAGTTCGTTACTATTGCTACTCATTGCAAGGCTAACGCAGTGTTAATTGCAAGGCTAACGCAGTGCTAACGCAGTCCCATGTGTGGTCAGCGGGCACCCATTCAAGCCGCATGCTATGTTCTTTCGATAGTTCTCTATTGGCGCTGGAGCACTGCCTCATAACTTTCTGTTACTTACTATTTTACTGTTTGCATAAGTATACTCTGTAGAAACTTTGCTGTTTTTCTGTGTCAGCCCCAGAAGCCACCATCTTCCTAGGCAGAACTGGGTTCCTTTTATCAGGGAGTCAGCATTTAGAAAAGAAGATCCAGGCACTGTTGTGCCAACTTCTGTTCATGCTCTCATTTTATTTTATGAATATATAAAATCTTAGAATAAAAAAGTTTCATTAAAAAAACCCTAAAAGGTAGTCTCATAAAAAAAGAAAAATTTCATTCTCTTCTCTATTCCCTCCAACTCTTTGTGCCCACACACCAGTAAGTAGCCAACTTCATTTTCTCATCTATTCTTCCTGCATTTCTTTATGCAAAAAAAAGCAGATACAGGATATATGTGTGTAAACATACGTATGAATATATGCATATAAACGGTGGTATGCTATCTACATTCTTTTTCACCTTGTTTTTTTTTCACTTAACTGTATATCCTGGAAAAAAATGTTACTTATCAAGTCACAACAATATTTATCATTCTATTTTTACAACTGCATAACACTCAATTGAATGGCCATCACAATTTATCCAATTTTCTATGAATAAACATTTATTTATTTCTGTTATTTTATTACAATATATATAAAAATAATAGTCTTGCATATTTTCAGACTACATTGCTGTAGTGAAACTGCTGGGTCAAGCAGGAACCTCCTTATGTATGTATTCCATCAAATGTTTCCTAATTGCCAGATTCCTTACGCGTTGCAGAATTTGCAGCTTCCACCAGTGATGCATGAGGACCTGTTTCCTAATGGCCGCAACAATAAAAAGCGTTGTCAAGCTTTTGAATATTTAACAATCCAATCTTGGGAAAATGGACTGATTTATTTTATAGTCTGAAATTATTTAAGTAATTTGCTGTTCAACTAAACTATCATGAACACTTAAAACACCTATACTCAAACCAGACTACCTTACAACTGGGACAAATATTGTGTGTCTTTTAGAAATTACAGTTTATAAAAAAAAAATCAGAAACAAAAGTTGTTAAATTCTTGTGATTTCATGAAGGTCATTTATACTTTGATGACTCTGATCCTGTACTTGGCACCTCCAGGGAGAAAGTGAGTAGTGGAAATTATTTTACTTATTCATACAAAGGTAATGCATTAACCATTTTGATAAAAGCACCAATAGTTTACTTATGCTGTTCATGCTAACAGCAGAGCACACAAGTGGCTTGAACAGTGGGTATGACTTATGCTTTGGAATGAATTTCTACAGTACTCCTCTGGTAGGAACTACGGGGACAATAATCATAACCACGGCAATGACAGCAACCAGCCCTGACTGTGCCAGGCCCGGGGCAAGGGCTCCGTAAGTGCTGCCTCACTTCACCCTTACAACCACCGGAGGCAGTAGGTGCTATTGTTACACCCATTTCACACATGAGAAAACAGAGATAACAAGTAACTAGCCCATGCCCATAAAGTCAGTAAATGGTGGGGCGCGGATTTTAATCCAGACAGTCTAATTCCAGATGATGGAATCAACTATTTTATTACAGAACCTCTAGTGTTATGTTTTACAGCACTAAAGAGAAAAGCTAAATACTTAAAACAGTGTAACAGTAATAAATACAAATGTCTGTACTTTTTTTCAAGTACTTTTTAGATGAATACTTTTGAGTAGGGACATGTGTCCTAAAGTTAAATCATGGGACCTAATTAGCAACCAAACCTAAGTTATTAATTCAAGAATTGCAGAGTTTTTACTCCTGGTCAGATACAACGTAAACTAAATGCATATTTTTTTCATAGTTGATGACATCATTAATGAGTACCCTCAATTTAATAGCTCTGATTACAGTTCCTTGTTCAAAAAAGAGCAATTTTCATCAAAATGAAAAAACAAATTAATACACTTTTAATCTTTAGTCCGATAGCAGCTTACTTTATGATTTAAAATAAGAACAATTGTTAGTATAGAGAGCTCACTATAAAACACAGAAAACATTTCAGAGGTTGACATGAAATTATTGAAAACAAGTGTGGCAATCATTTTAAAAGGCGAGAAAGCACTTAATTGAAAGTTTAGGAAAAGCGTCATTACCACGGGCCACTGGCTCACCTCATCCGGGAAGAGATGCAGTCTCTGCATCATCGTCCTTCTGTGGAGGTTTTTTGGCAGCATGCCATAAATAGCCAGTTTTACAATCTGGAAGACACATACATAGGACCCAATGAAATAAAAATGCAGTGCGGTACAAAGAAGGCACGTGTAATTAGCAACAGTGATGAAAACAAGTGGGCTATAAGCCTCAAGCGGGATATAAAGGGAGAGGAACTGAGTAGACATGTGGCAGCAAAGGAAAAGGAAATTTTGTTATTTTATACATTCCTAGTTTCTTTTGCCTCTATTTGTTTATTTTTATTTAGAACAAGGACAAAAAGAAGAGATTAAAAATAACCTATGTATGTGCCAATTTTAGCTAGACTAAGAAGAAATTCTCTAAGCTCCGAAAAACACCCGTGCCTCACACAATCTATCACGTAGTGAATAGGGCAGAAGCTAAAGAGGCCTTAATCCTGTTTCTTCCAAGTGGGAGACAGGGTTTCCAACCCCCAAGCTAGGCCTCATCCTACAGTTATGAGACCGATTCGATAAGGCACAAGTCTACAACAGCGGTAACGGTTAACTTTCATTGAAAACCTGCTATGTGTATAGTGGTCAGTGTATTCATTCCATTTGCTATCTTGTTTACAACTGAGTCTCTCTTTCACAGCTGAAAAAACCAGATTTAGTGAGATTATGGAATTTCCCCAATTTCATGTATCTAGTAAGTGCTCATGCTCGAATCCAAACCAGGCAGGCTAACCCCCAGAACAGACAGGCGGTCCATGCAATCACACTCACCACGTGTTTCTCTCCGTAACTTCTCAAAAAGACAGAAAGTCCCTTCTCTGTACCAAACCCATTACCAATATGGCCTATAGTATATACATAGTATATACAAGTATGTGGTGAATCCTTCATAAAACTACTGATATAGACATTTGGAGTGCTACATAGATTTTTATCATCTGTACTCACATTTCAAAAATATAACTTCACATGTATTAAAGCTAAACGCCCTAAAATAATACATGTCAGAACAGGGTTTCGCTATAAAAGAATTTTCTTTTTTTTCTTTTCTTTTTCTTTTTTTTATTTTCTCATCAAAATCTTTCTACACATGAAAGCTAATGACATCTTGTGTATCTTCTCCATTTCTTTTCCAGGTCAGTTCTGTCAATATTTATTGCTCTGGAGACTTATTTAAGGATAGATTTGTATCATTAAAATTAAAAGCCACAGAAAACTCCGTTCCTCAGTCTCACAGCTGTTTCTCACGTGGTCAGGTGCCACATGTGGCCAGTGGTTACCATATCTGACCGTGCAGACATAGACCATTTCCATCATGGTAGAGAATTCTACTGGACAGTACTAATCCAGGAATTAGTCTTTAGAATTTTTAATGTTTTAAAAGGTCTTAAGTAGAAACTGACAATGTTAGGACTACTTAACGTCTTTTCTGGATAAGGAGGTCATTATATCCTCTGAAAATCATCCTCTTAGCAATTTTATTCTACCAGTAAGATTACATGGCATTTGGTTTACATGTTCCTAAACAATTTAGTTATACTTGAATTAACAAATTGGAATTTTAAAAATCTGCCCTATTAAAATGCAAACTTTGTCAAATTAGGGAAAGCTACAAAATGTGAAAAGGTTACAAGCTGAGAGGGGAGGGGAAGACAGATATACAAACATATATACCCAAAATAAATATGACACAATATGCACATACAATCAAGCAATAATTCTAGCTCTACAGACTTAAGCATAAGCTTTAAGGGATTCAAAAGCAAGAAAGATAAAACAAGGTGAGGTTAACAAGTATTAAAGACCTTCGTCAGACACTTGGTAACCCAGGGCATGTGCCGTTTCATTCACGCAAAGTAACATTATTAACTAACTATACGAGGGGGAGAAATATAAGAACCATGTTAGAAGAAAAATGTAAGGATGCAAAAGCTCTTAAAGAAACTAAACTATATGACAAAGGGATAAAGGATAGAAGGGTTGAATCAATATATTTATTTGAGTTTAGAATTAATAATTTATATAATTTTGAAGTATTTAATAACCTACTAATAACTTAAAATTTCTTAATTATGCATCTTATGTAAATAATATTCTAAAGCTGTACTAGTAATCAGAAGAATACATTATGGAACAAATTCCCTTACAAGCCACACACATGGAAGTACTGACTCACAAACTGTCTGCTGGCAGAAACTCACCACTCCAGACAAATTTGTAGCAGGAGTCAGATAACTGACCTCTTCCTTATCAAGCCACTCTTCTTCAAAACACAGAGTCAAAATTAGGACTTTTTAAAAATTAAGATCTTTTAATGAGGTAATAATTCAAATGGATTTAAGTCTGAAATATTCTGCAAGCCTCCATCAACATTTCACACTTTGTTTATAAAAAGAATTTGAAACAATTACTATGTCACCCAATGCCAAAGCCTTAACATCAAAAAGTTGGACTATGCTGCCTCCTAGTGTACAGTGAGCATGCCTGAATAAACGATAAACTTGAATTTTAAAAACACTTTAATATTAAAATTTCAATTTGTTGTAAGTTATGGTAGACATTACAGCAGCCCTTACAATGTTTTAATACTACTAAATGCAATCTGTCAATTAACAGTCAAAATATGATACTATATTTAATCTGTAATAGTCTAACAATACATGAGTTATGAAACAGACATTAAATATTTCTTAAGAAGAATCTCTGAGTATGGTTTTGGAAAACAGATATGAACAATGAAGAGGGTTAGTGCATACCCTGATCAATTACTTAGGAAGATTTTAATTCAAAGCTTAAATTCATCTAATGCTAAATCTTCAAAACATAAAATCTTCAAAGCAAAAACTGACAGAACAATAAGAAAAAAATGAACAAATCCACAACTGAAATATTAATATAGCTACTTCAGGTAATCAATAAATCAAATGAACAAGAAAAGTCAGCAAAAATATAGGACTGGAGCCCTGACTGCTCTGGCTTAGCGGGCTGGGCGGTTCAGTTCCAGGTCAGGGCACGGGCCTGGGTTGCAGGCCAGGTCCCTGGTTGGGGTACATGCGAGAGGCAACTGATTGATGTTTCTCTACCTCTCTTTCTCCCTCCCTTCTCCTCTCTCTAAAAATAAATAAATAAAATCTTAGGAAAAAAAGAATGTAAGATTGGAACAACATACGTAGCATATCTGCTGCAATGGATATATAAAAATATATATACATCACTCACACACACACACACACACACACACACACACACACACACACACACACACACATCTCTCTCTCTTCCCAAGACATTTTTAGCAAACATCATATTTTAGGTGATCATGCTGGCATCGAGAAAATTTTCTTAAAAAAAGCATCAAAATTCTTTCACTAAATGCGAAACATACCAAAGAGTAATTTTAAAATATGTAGAACTGAATGATAATGAAATAATACTTATCAAAGTTGTGCGGTACAGTGAAAGTGAAGAATTTAGAGCCTTGACCGCAAGCTACATTAGAAGAGCGAAAGAGCTGAAAAAGCAGTGTCTGAACCGTCTTCCCACCGATGAAAGTACTAACAAACACAATAGACTCACAGCCACTGGATCCTGCCGGTGAAGGTGGGCAGCTGTTACTTGTTTAAACCCACCTGGGTACCTATTAAAAGAAGCAAAGACATTAAAGCTGGGAGTAGCTATGGTACAGTATTCTTGTATAATATAAAAAATTTTTATTGTAAAATTATACTTGTTCCTGGAAACTATGCTATTGATTAGTGTCTTAAAAATTTAGTAGCCTCTGTTCTTTGAAATGCTATTCTCTAAGTGGCCACTATCATTATTTCATAAAAATTTCCACATTTTGGAAAATTTCTTGGCATAACTATGTTTCCACTGGAAATTAAAGTTATTCATCATCCATTTATTTACTCACTCATTCTCATTCATTCTGGGGTAGTATATCACTGCTTGAATTAAGAAAGAAAAAAGCAACGATCAAAATGTTTCATACTCCCTGCCAAATTAAGACAAAATGTCTGTATAAGCTAGTGGTCAGGTTTGGGGAAATCGGTTGTAGACCATCTGGTTCTGAAGTTAAGTTCAAATTCTACACAGGTCATGATACTGTTTCCTATTATGAGTTATATGGTGATCCCAAGTAATAAAATATTTCATTGTGTTCAGATCAAAAAAAAATAAAATAAAATGGATAAATTGGAGATTAATAAATATATGTTTATTTGGGATATTTTTGAAGGCAGCTCAGTAACTTGGAGACCCCAGATTAAGGTCTGGAATCTAGATTTGCTAGTGGCTACCAGTATAATATTAGGAAACTCATTTTACCTCTTTATATGAATTTACTCATAAGAAAAATGATGATGTCTGCTCCATCTACCTCAAGATTTTTATGAGTCAATTGAGAAAATGTGAAAGTGCTTAGGAAATTTAAAACAAAAACAATATTCAGATGTAAGGTTTTATTATACTGAAGAAATGAATAAAGCCTAAATGGTTTTCAAGGAAGGAAAAAAGAAAATATAAAATCAGCGAAACTGCAAGAAAAGTCTGGGGCGACCTAAATGCGTCTCTTTTCATAAGTTTCTTTTCAGCAAGAGTTAAAAACATTTTAAGATAATGTTAACAACCATCTTTTAGGAATAAAATTTAAGAAAGCATATTTAAAAGTTTGCTGAGAAAGACAGATAATTTTCAAACTGAAATTCTTTCATTTGTTTTATGGAATTTCAGCTTCAGAACAAAATACCTGTCTAGACTCCTATTCCTGCACCCTTTCTCTCCATGGAAAGAAACACTTCACACCTTCTACACTAAAGATGATCTATTTTTAACAGTGGATGGCAAATTCTAAATCACAATACCATTTACATTATATTTCAGGAGTTGGACTTCATACTAAAAAAATTGGAGAGCCACTGTAAAATTCTGAGTAAGGGAACAACTTGAGTAATGCAATACTCAGCTGACTTATTTTCCAGTTCTTTATAAAAGTCAAAATTTTAATTTCAAAAATAGAGCAACGGGTAAGTGGCATAAATCATATTGGGCACTACTACATACTGTGACTGAAAATAATACTTAAAAATGGAAATTTATATTAAGTAAAAATGATGTAAACATATATATATATATATATATAAAAATGTTGACTCAAAGGATGAAAGATGATTTTTTTGTTCCTTCTTTAAACTTCTCTGTATTTTCTAATATTAGCACACACTACAACTTTTATAACTAGAAAGTTAAATTTTGAATACATAATTGCAAAAATGTATTGGGAGCTTAATAAAAGCAGCAGGTACAAAGTAGAAGTCAAGAGTCAACAGAAACAGAGGAACAGGAAGCGATTAACCCTAAGGGGGATGAGGATATAGGGACCAAAAGCGGTGACATCTGAGCCAGGTTTTAATGGCTAAAGAGGGGAGTTCTTGAGAAACATTCTTTTAAGGAGAGCGACACAGGCAAGGCAGAGAGGTAAGAAATAGCAACATGTTGGCTAAAATGAAGGATTGGTGGTGACTGGATGCCAATAATTTGAAAGACTGTTGAGTCTTCCTCCATAGGTGAGAGGGAGCAGTGCTGAGAGGGATCCTGTCAGCTGGGGGATCCATGACCCTGGCTGCTCGCTACTGGCTGTGCTATTATTTTCCTGCATTTGCACAAATACCACAGATATTTTTGCTATAGGAATCACCCTAGTATTTTCTGTCAATACTTCCCTTTATGTTTTTAATCACATCATGTTACCCTGACTTTTCATGTTTCTTTCCCAATTACCTCTACATTTTATAGAACTTGGTTTATAGGTAGAGATTTGCCAATAGCAGAAATTACTGTAGATGTGAATTTATTTTTGTTAAGTTAAAGAAAGATTTCATGAGTGTGTTTAAGTGGAGGAATGGGCCAAGGTGGGTTAAAGGAAGCAAAGAAGTTATTCCAAGCATTTAAGACCTGCTGGGGCAAGAGATGAAAAGCAGCTGATGTGAACATCAAAGTCTACTTGTCTGGGACAAAGGTGCAATTGGGGAGAGAAGAATAATTTGGATCGAGAATGAAGGATGAGCACTTCTAACCATATTCATAACAGTGTAGAAGGTGCGCTTAATTAAAATGTGTGCATGTCCCGAAGAGGAGCGGTCAAATTGCATGCTATGTGACGGAATCAAGATCCCAAAAGATCTTAAAAGGCTAGAAGTGAACCTTAACATGGAGTAAACTTAGGGCGCTGTGGCTGGATGAAAACACAACCAACACCCAGGAAGGATGGGACACGGCTGAACAGCAGCATGTTTGAAAAAGATTTAGGACTTTCAGCTGATACTGAACTCAGTGGGTCACAGAGTCACATGGCCTTGGAGAAAAGTTCTACTGCAACAGAAGATCAAGTAACTGAAAGATGGAGAAGTCACATTATATTGGGAAACCATTGGAATACAACCAGGTGGGTGTATTTCGTTGAGAAGGAAACTGAAGGATAAAAACTTATATATAAATTAAAATGTTGAATCAAAGGATGAAGGGTGATTTTTAGTTCCTTCTTTAAACACGTCTATTTTCTAGTATTAGCACGCACTAAAACTTTTACAATTAGAAAGGTAAATGCTGAATACATAACTGCAATAAAATATTAGGAGCATAATAAAAGTAGTATGTCCAAAGTATAAGTCAAGAGTCAACAGAAACAGAAAAACAAAAACCAGTGACTGTATCTGGTAAGAGTGACCAAAATATATGGAGGATATTTGAAGTGAAGGCATATAAGGAACTCCGAAGGAACCACAAGATGGCGAAAGCCTGGAGGAGCGCTTGCTGATCACAGCCTCAAAATTAGTTGAAGAGTGTTATGTGGAAGAGAGGTAATTATTTTATGCTGTCCCAAAGAGAAGAAATAAGACCGATGTGAAAGCTCGAGAGAAACAGATTATGACTCAACAGCATGAAGACCTTACTAAAATTTAGGCCATTTCAATGATGGAATGAATGGGCTGCCTTATGAACTATGAGATTGGTTTTATTTAAACATAGGCAGGAAGACCTATAACTTGAAAGGTATGTTGTGGAGATTTTAAGTATCTTCCAAACTTAACCATTAAAACATCTCAAGGACAGGGTCCGGCAAAAGTAAGGCTTGCTTGAGTGTGGTTGATAGGGTACATGAGTGTCTCACATGAGATGGACAGCAATTTGAACATTTCACCTAAAATGTCGTATGGTATGCTTGAGTATGATATTGTTATGTTACAGAATTACATGGTTATGATTTTGTAATGAAAGATTTTGTAATAACAAAGGGGCGTTATTTGTGCCAGATCCTGCACTTTCAGATATTGGGGATGGTTCTGGAAATAGTAGATGCACTATAGGAAACAGAAAAAAGAAAGTGAGAGGATTAACTAGAAATGGGAATAATCTGTGAAAAGTTTCCAGAAAAACAAATACTGTCAGTTAATAACTAAGATTTAATTCAAGGTTTGTGTTTTTTTGATTGAGTAAATTATGTATGTAGCATGAGTAAATTTAGTATTGTCTTAAATGTCAAAGTTTAAAAATACATTTTTCTTTTAAATAAGGTGTTATTAAAGCAATCCATCTCAACAGCCTGTCTTCCATGACAACAGCATTGTCTCACCCAGTATGTGAAGAGTATACTTTTTGTTCCCATTTGTTTCCGGAAAATGCAATGTGCCTTGTGTTAATTATGACAACATGATCACCACAGTCACCTAGATTTAAAAAGAAAATAGAAAGGGATTTTTATATGAAAAATAATGACTTTAAGAAAAAGTGTTCTTGGTCTTGGTTTTTATAAAGCTTATCAAAGTCTAAGCAACACACCACAAATATAAAGTAAGTCACAGAGCAACATCAAAATCCTTGAACAGATTTCTGTTACTGCTTTGTATAACATCTAAGTATAGAAAGAGTTGGCTAGTCATTTGGAAAATCTTGACACTGTAAGGTAGAAGAGAATTTGGTAAAGAGGCCAATACCAACAATACATCTTTAAAGGCAAACTACTGTTATTTCTATCATATCTTCCTATTAATAATTACACATCACTAAAAATGTTTATATTAAATACTTTTTAAATATTTAATATAAATTTTCCCTCAAAAATAGAAGAGAAAATGAAAACAATATGCATATATTTATAAAAAAGTATGTTTTGCCAACAGGTAAATTGAAAACAAATGTAAAACATCACAATTTATTATTCCTCTCAAATTTAAGAGAACAATAGAATACTATGATCTTACACTTAAGTACTAACCCAAGGTTTTTCCCAACCACATTTAAGCAGTTAAATTTAGACTGCCACTCTCAACTATGACTACATACATATTAGATAGGACAGGATGGCCTGAAAATTAAAATATATATATATATGATTGATTTTCCAGTGAAAAACTCCCTTAAGTTTGACTGTTCATCAAGAACAAAACAAAACCAAAAAAAACAAAACAAAAAGAAAAACAACCCCAAAATAAAAGCATAAAAGTAAACATGTAAGTTTTCAAATGAGTTACTACTATAGATGACAAAACCAAGTAATCACAAACATTTATTAAATGCCTATTCTACCTATAGAAAAATAAACTTCAAAAGATTCTAGAAGTTTATTTATTGAAGAAAAACCACTGAAAAAATGAAAAGTATAAATAAACACAGTATATGAAAACACAATGAATAACATTGTGATTCTATACAGAATTTAGAACTTGAATGACAGTGATTAAATCAGATCTGATCTATTCTTCGTCTCATTATTTGGTATGCTAGTATTAGTAACATTAACCTTTAAGAACTGTATGCAACTTTTCTTTCATTCCATGCAGACCAGGAGTATTTTGAGATAATCTAACAATAACTTGAGATAATGCAAAGAAAAGAAAAGAAAAGAAAAGAAAAGAAAAGAAAAGAAAAGAAAAGAAAAGAAAAGAAAAGAAAGCTTTCGCTCTGTTTCTTAAATGCTCACACAGTCCTCCGCAACCAGTGCACTTATGGGCAGTGGAGAGCGGCGTCCTCACGAAGAGCACGTCACCATCCAGCAACCACCATGGACCCTTTCATTCATCAGTGAAAAAGATCATGTTCAAAAGCTCCCAGTTCCAGATTCAGGAGGACAGCTCTAATGAGAAGGGGGGAAATCTCTTCCTAGTTCCACATAATTCCCATCTTGAATCAGAACATATTTTTCTTAAAAACAAAAAAACCTTGTAAATGGAAAGCTGGTTTTCGACAACTCTTCAGAAAGTCCACTGGACCTATAAAGTAGTTCAAATATCATTTATGTTATGTTCGGATATGTTATTGGTTAACTTGTGCAGCCACTCCTGGATATGTGGCCATCATTTATATTACTATTTTCCTGGGAAATTGAATGTCAATTTTGAAATAACCATATTTACAGTAATTATGAGCAAATAATACATGTTTAATAAATACTGGTTAAATCAGCAAATGTCTGAAATAAACTGAACACACAACATATTTGTACTTGAAAATTGCTTGCTTTAAGTTTTGATTTTAGTGACATCTTGTGGACAGGATAAGTTTTGCTGACATAAATTATCTATTAAATTTAGTGTGAAACAAAAATACAATTCAGACATCAAAATGTAAATATCTAATTTCAAAGAAAAGTTATTCGCCCTTCCTAGAAAAGGATGACCTGACACAAAAGTTCTTCTGGTGTCCTAGCAGAATGTTTATCCATCAGGACTTAAGGAAGACTTTTGCAATAATGGCCTGCTTGTAAGGAAGTAGAACTTTTAGTGGACAGGTAAGTGCTATATCTTAAGAAGGAAATTAGGTGACTTCTACTAATTCATCCTTTTCCCCAAATTTTGCATCATTTGCATTTTTACAAAGACAACCTAAGAGATCTTGTTTATCACCTTGTTGATATCATTGCTAAGGAAAAAGGGAATTAGCAGGAAAACATAGTGTGTGTGGCTAAAAATCACCATACCAAAGTGGAAATCATGGTTTCCTATATGAAGAAACAAGCGCTTGGGTGCTAGTACCAGTTCTACCATAACATAGCTCAGTGATGGTGAAAAAGTCATTTTATTCTTCCGATTTTAGTTTTCTGATTTATCAATGCAGCAGTTAAACAAGCTGCGTAATGTCCTAAGGAATTTAAAAAATCCTGTGAATTGGTATTCTATGACTATGGCATTGTCCTTATCTGACAAAAGGATATTTTTAAGGATTTCATTTATTTATTTTTAGAGAAGGGGGAAGGACACTAAAAGACACTAAAAAAAAGGAACAACTAAAAGCAATACATAAACCTTGGTTGGATCATAGTTCAGAAAAATAACAGATAAAAAAATATTCTTGGGACTACTAGGGAACTTTGAAAACACACTGGATATTAAACTATAATTAATTACTTACTTGCTTAGGTGTGATTATGGCACTTTGGTTACATAGGAAAATATCTTTCTTCTTACGATACACATGCTGAAGTATTTAGGGAGTATAATAATAACATCTTCAACTTATTTTCAAATGACTGAGTAAAAGGTATATGATAAGATGTTAACAACTATGTGATCCAAGGATATAAAAAAATCCTCACTGTCCTATGATGAGCATTTCTGAAAAAAGTTAAAACTTTCATAACTGACAGTTAAAAAAAAATAAAGGAAAACAACCCAGTTTAAAAAAAATGTGCAAAAGACATGCATAGATATTTCATAGAAGAGGAAGTGATAAAAGGCAAAAAAACAAACGAAGAGATACCCCCTTTGTGTAATAAGGAAAATGTAAATTAAAACCATCAAGAGAGGGCATTTCACATCTCCTATCATAGTCAAAATGAAAAAGAACGGAAAGAACTGTGTTACTGAAGATGAAGAGTAACGGCAACTCTTACATGCTGTTGGCAGGAGGGGACACAGGCATAGAGATGAGCTAGCTTCCGGGGCAGCTCTGAGCCTGGGAATTCCTGTCTTATTCAGACATCAGAGAAACTCCTCCACGTGCGCACCCAGAAAAAGGTATAAAAATAGTAATAGTAATGTTGTTTGTAATGGCAAAAAAATTGGTAACAGCCCAAATGCTGAGTGCACGGGTATTGAATTCATCACCATCATTATTATTGTTAATTTTCTTTAAAATAATATCTATTTTTATATACGTAGATAGACACATCTTTTTCTCTTTGTATATTTCATGTTACAGAATACTAATAAAGAGTTAAAACTGTGATCAACTCCAAGAGGTGCTGTCAACAGGTCAAGCACGACGAAGACGCGTCGACACTTGGATGCAGCAGGCTGAACCCACATGAGCCCATAGGTTAAGGGAAGCCAATCGAAACTACTTATAAATAGGAGTCTCTTAGTGTGAAAACAAATTTTCTTGTTTTGTTTTGGAAAAAGAATACAGAAAAGCAAATCTATTAATTCAAAACAGCAAAAAGTCAACTTTCCATGCCTAGCTCATTCTACATGTCTTTCTGGAGCAAAAGGTCTTTAGAAGAGAGGGCTAGCTTATTTGTTCATTTTCAAAACCTGCCCATGCAAACGTACACTGCCACGTGAAGAAACACGTATAGGAATGAACATTTAATTTTTAGTCTGAATCGGGATATTTCTGAGTGTGAGAGAAGGGGCTACAGATACTTTTGCCAGGGCAGTGGTGTAAAACAGGGCTGTCCCAGGCAGACTGGTCTGTACACTTTTCCTGTGAATAAGCCAGATTCATTTCAGTGTCCTGGCAGGGTTTTGGCAAGAACAAAATAAAGGATCTACAGGAAAAAAAGGAAGTCTTTAAAAGCAGCTTAATCAAATTACTTTAAAATTCTATTCTGGCATGTAAATGGTGATTATTAGTGACAGGTCTATAATGATACTCACTCAGTTGATGATACACAGGTTTATGTAATCCTTGGAGTTTAACTGATGCCACCGCAGCAAGTTTGCCCGGGGGCTGCATTTTCCCATCTAAGAGATACCAAACTCGAGCAAATGTGGCCCATTGCTTGAAAAAACAGAAGAGGAAACAAATAAAATAATAATTAAAACAGAAATAATTATTATTATATATCAGCACATGTATTCTGCAGTTAATGTCAATAATTACTTTTCAAAAAAATCCTATCACTAAAGAATTCTTTGTTTGGTTTTTATTTCTATTTCTGGAAAAGGGAGAGATCTCTTCTCATTATATTGCAAAGATTAATACGATAATTTTCCTGCCTTCTCTTGTATTAGTAATATGCATCACTCTTTATTAGAAACAGTCCAAAGATTTATTTCCTTTACATTATGATTTACAGTTTGTATCACGCAGCATAGAACCTGGAGGAGTGATAAGAAGCATGTATGAAATAGAAGTTGTTTATGAAGGTCTTAAAAAATATTTTGAGATTAGTGGATACACTATCCTGAAAGATGAGTGGCCAGTTAGAAACTGAAGACTATTCAGAAGTTTAATCCAAAGGGAAAGTTAACAGCAGAATGTAGCTGGGAAAGTACAGAAATATGATCTCGAATAAGCCTCAATTTTTAAAAAACTGCCTTAGGCATCTTTAGACTGCCTTGGGCATAGACCACTGTCTTTTCAGTGCCCATCAGTGCCTTCAAGTCCTAAGACACAGCCCAGGAAGTTTTTGACTAGATGCCTCCTCTGTGCACATACACGAGCAGCTAAACAATGTTGGGAAAACTACAACTAAGCTAGCTGGTTTTATTTTAAATTTAATGACCACAAACCTCAAATCAGCCTATAAAACTGCTAACCAATTGTTGCTTTTCCCCATTCTCATTTTTCTAGTCTCTATCTAGTCCTCCTTGCACAGCTTTTGATAGATTTATCTCTGTTTAACATATTTTGATGTCATTGTAAATGGCATTTTTAATTAAATTTCTGATTGTTTGTTGCTAGTACATAGAAATACACTTCACTTTTGTATATTGATCTTGTATCCAGCAACCCTGCTAAAGATATTTATCACATCTAGTAGCTTCTGGTAGCTTTTTGCAGATTCTCATATTTTTACATAGATGATCATGCCTTTTGCAAATAAATACAGCTTCTAGACCACATCCTTTCCCTACCACTCTCAGCTTATGAATAAAATAATTCAAACAGCATGAACTCTACAGGACAATCTTGTTTCTTTAATAAATTGCAAGGTAAAAAAGATAGGAATAGGAACCTATTTATCACGAGAGACGAAAAAAGCAACTCACTGCATTTTGGATCCTAATACAAAGGAACAAACTAAAAATATTATGTATTTGTATAACATATATGACATTTGATAAAAATGGAAATTTGAACATATACTGGATATTTGATATTAGGGAAATAATCTTTCATTTAGCTTTGATAAATGATACTGTGATTTTTTTTTCCCCTTAAATCCTTGTATCTTGTAGAGAACATACTGAAATATTTACTGATGAAATACTAAGTCTAAGGTTTACTTCAAATTCATAAGGGAAGGAAGTGAATGGTGGTACAGATGAAACGATATTGGCTATGAATTTTCTGATAGTGAGTGGTATCTACTTTTATATATAACTGAAATTCTCCATAATACAATTTTTAATAAAAGCAACTACTAAGCTCACTTCTCCACCGGCTACTGTCTCCTTTCCTCTCCTTTGTCTATATGCCAATTTGTCTCTCCACATTCTCTTTCCAACCTACTCCAACCTGGTTTCTGTCCTTCCACGCCTATCATTATCACTCTACTGCCTGCCAAAGTTACCATGACCTTCATGCTACTAAATCCACCGGTCAGTTCGAAGTCCCCCACACAGCTGATATTTCCCTCTCCTGGGTACTCTTTCTTCACTTGATTTCCAGGACACCATCCTGTGTTGTTTTTTTCCCCACTTTGCTGGTTCTCCCATTATCTCTTGCCTCTGAAATGTTGAAATGTTCTAGAACTCAGTTACAGGTCCTCCTGTCTTCTCTATATTCCCTCCCTCAAGGACTTCATCCTGACCCATATCTTTAAATGCCACATGTATGCTGATAACTTGCAA
This sequence comes from Mormoops blainvillei, assembly GCA_004026545.1. Taxonomy (NCBI): domain Eukaryota; kingdom Metazoa; phylum Chordata; class Mammalia; order Chiroptera; family Mormoopidae; genus Mormoops; species Mormoops blainvillei. The sequence continues at coordinate 26,571 of PVJD01009601.1, forward strand.
ATTTGCATCTCTAGCCTGGACCTCTTTCCTGAACTCCAGACTTGGATCCTTATGCCCACTTAACATCTAGATTTCAGTACTTCTTAAGCCATATGTAGCAAAAGACTAGTTAATTCCACTATATACCAATACTTTTACAGAAAAAAAGAAAAACTTTGGTAAAAAATTAAAATGCTGCCACAATGCCAAACTATTACACAAGTTTTAAAATTTTAATTTTAAATTAAATTTTAATTTTAGTTCCCGTATTTACCTAGTCAGGGACAGGTGAAAAAACAGTTACCTGTCCCAGGGAGGAATCACACTTGGAGTGGCATCTTAAACTGAGATGCTAAGTTAAACTGAGATGCTAAGAGGCATCTTAAACTGAAATACAAAACTGAACTGTTCCTCCAATTGAACCCTTCTTCAGTCTCAGTAGATAGTACACGCCTCCGGTTGTTGAAACAAAATCCTGGTTTCTTCTTTTGCCCTCCTCCTACATGCCATCCTTCAGGAAATCCCACTGGCTCCACCTTCAAATAGAACTCGACCATTTTTCAAACGCTATACGGTTACTACCCTGGTTTGTGCCACCGTCGTGGCTAGCCTGGATTACTGCAATAGCCTTCAAATGGACTCTTTGCTTCTCTCCACCACCAATCCCCATCTCTAAACGGACTATTTTCAACTCAGCAGCCAGAATGCTCCCTTTAATCACCTGAGATCACGTTACTCATTGGCTCAAAAACCTCCAACAGGTCCTCATTTCACTCAGTAAAAATCAAATTCTTTCAATGATCTACAATGCCCTATGTGGCCCATCTTACTACCTCTCTGACATTCTCTCCTAAAACTCTTGCTGGGAACAAAAGACATGGAAAGGGCTGACTGAGAACAAGAGGGAACGAGTACAAGGATAACAAGCAGTGGTGGCCAGGATCATGACCCTCTTTTCTACACTCCCCCGAGGTACATCCTGACTCAAGAACTCGGCTTCCCTGCCCATTCGGCTATACTAAGCCTAGTGGAGCCACTGACCGCCTTCTGCCAGTAATGAATCCCATCAAGCAACAGAGCCCGAGCTCACCTGGTGCGCCCTAGAGAAACTCGACATGTTTCCCCACTATCAGCACGGCGATCCTTTCCGCGGCTTCCCCGGCCCGGCGGGAAACGCATATACCCAAGCGTGGCAGTTCCTAGGCCCGCCAATACTTGTGTATTCTCCGCTTTTCCTGAGTCCCCTCCAATCTTCCCACGATCGCGATTTCATCACGAAGGAGGAAATAATGCGGTTTTTCGAGAACAACTCCCGAAATTCACCTTTTGCTAGAAAAGCTGCGCAAAACCAACAGAGGACACACCGTTTCCAGCCGGCCAACGTAGAAGGGAACCGGACGTGCGTCACAGCGCGCGGCTGTTTTGATGTGGAATCGGAGCAGGGAAACCGGGGGGTGATCTCGGAGGAGATGGACCGGTACCTGCTCCTTGTCATCTGGGGGGAAGAAAAAGTCCGGTCGGCGGCGCGTGGGGAGGCGGAGCACCGGCCGGGGTCGCCGTCCGCTGAGGATACCGAGACCCAGCCAGGTAAGTGCCGGGCTGAGAAAGAGCGGGAACGGCTTGCGGGGAGGAGAAATTTCAGTTTGTATTCCAGTTCTGCTGGGGAGGGAACTGCAACATACTGAGTTGTCCCAGGAAGCTGTGACTGTCTCTGGGATCGAATTAATAAGGGCTAAAGAGTTTCGTTATCTTCGTGGAAAATAGGGACAGATCGATGGTTGCAAGATTCCAGCGCCCAGAAGTTCTTGGCAACAGTAAAAATTTAATTGAATACATTCTCTCTCTGCCTTAAGCAAAGGAATTCCAGCTTTTTGGAAATATATGCATTCCGTAGGTATTTCTGCACCCTGTGTTGCAAATGCAGGTACTATAGAAAGGTACGAGATGGAAAAGTGTCCTAGTCTCCTAGAATTTACAACCTAATGTGAGGAGACATACCACACATAAGTTAAAAAACAAATGTTAAATTTAAAACATTTTTAACTGTTTGAAATGGCACTGCTTTTTGGTGCCCCTGTCCAGACTCTGAATTGCATTTTTATTTGTGTGTTTTGATTGAGCAGGCATTTTGAGGAGGAAGTGTATGTGGTTGTATATAGGGAATTGTGACAGGGTTTCCCTTTTTGGCATAATTTTTTCTATGGCGGGCGTAGGGGGTGGAATTTGGATATGTTACCTGGCTAGCATGTACTAACTGGGAGTGTTTCCTATACTTGCTTTAGATTTTTTTATAACAAAACTAGAACAGAGCATATTTCTTTTATGTTCAACATGCTATTCTTGAGAGTCTCTGATGGTAGAATTACAATAGGCCTAGATTATGTAACTCTGGAGCCATCGAGTTAGTCTGTCATTTCTTTTTCAGACTTAACAGCAGCAAACATTTATCACCTTCTGAAAAGAAGCATTAGTGCTTCAATTAATCCAGAAGATAGTACTTTCCCTGGTAAGTATAGCATAAATCCCTCTTTTGTCTTGCACAATATTTATTTGTACCAGAAATTTAATTAGATGTACAAGAAATACTTGTTGACTGTGTGCAAGTCACTGGGTTTGGAAGATAACTAGGGAAATACAAAACCAAAAAAGATACTATCCTTCTCTTCCTGATTCTTGAATGTCGTAAAATTGTTATGAAATTATTTTAGGTTCTGACTTTGAGTTTTGTTTCCATTATGAGATTTTCTTGCCCATCTGTAGCTCCATGTAAAATAAGGGAGTGTGGCATTATAAGGTGGATTATTATTTTGTCCTGTATACAAATACATTATTAATTCTCTTTCAACCATTTCCTTCCCTGAGTTCCTTTAATGCAAAGGTTTTTGCCAGTGTCATTTTCTCTGGGACTTCTTCATCCTTTTTGTCACAATTTTTTTTTTTTAAATCACAGCAGCTATTATTACAATCTATTTACATTAGATTTGAATATCAGTGTTATCACTTTGTTTTTTTGCAGTGCTTTTGTCTGTTTCTTTTCTTTTTCGAATTCCCACTTCTTGTATCTATTTTTGTAAAATATCGCATGGGTTTATCACTGGAAGATGGGAGGCAACACAATTACATTTTTTGCCATCTGTGTGCAAACTGAATAGCATGCAGTGACCACTTGGCAACAAACTTTGAAAGTAGTAAGTGGTCGCCCTGGCCAGGGTGGCTTAGTTGGCTGGAGCGTGTCCCATAGCTGAATGGTCGCGGGTTTCATTCCTGGTCAGGGCACATACCTAGGTTGTGGGTTCTATCCCTGGTCCTGATGGGTATGGTAAGGCAACCAATCGATGTTTTTCTTTCTCCCTTTCTCTCTCTCTTTCTCTCTTCTCCTCTAAAAGCAAAGAAAAAGTGTCCTTGGGTAAGGAAAGAAAGAAAGGAAGGGAGGGAGGGAGGGAAGGGAGGAAGGAAGAGAGAAAGGAGGGAAGGAGGGAAGGAAGGGTAGTCACTGATCATCATATACCTCTTTTCCAAATATTCATGGTACATGAATAATTTTGCTCTTTAGGCAGATTGCTCTGTTCGGATTTTTACAGGGGTTTTATTTATGTAGTGATTTGTGATCTGAGAAGCTAGCGATGAAGCTTTACTTTATGTAATTACAGTTAATACACCATGGTAACTGGAATTTGAACCCTGTTTTGGGGGAACTGGTGTTATTTAAACCATGGTAACTGAAATATGCGTATATCAGAACCATGTAAAGAGAAAATTGCCTGCACTGAATTTTTTACCACACTGGGATTATTGCTTACAGTAAAATGCTAAACCTGAGGACCTGGAAGTACAAATGGGATTATAACTGAGGTAAAGCTGGAGAGGTAGGCACAGCTACTTAGGATTTTGTAAATCATGTCAGGGTGTTTGGACTTTTTGCTAGTGATAATCAGCAGCCATGAAGGCTTTAGTGAAAGAAGAGACATGATCATGTCTGTGCTACTGAAGTATTCTTGCTAGAGTGTAGTAGACAGATGAGAAGATAGTATTGATATACTACAAGGGAATGGCTAATGAGTGAGAGCGGCAGCCAGAGTGGAGGAACATGGATAGGTCTGAAGAATATTATGGAGATAGAATTCACCTGACTTAGTACTGGATTGGTGTGATTAAGAAGAAGGGAAGAATGGGAAAGCAATCAAGAAATGACGTTAAATTTCTGGCTTGGGTATTAGTATGATGGTGTCATTCAGTGAAATAAGAGAATTAGATTTTGAGGGAATATGACATGTTCAATTTAGAACATCTGATTAGTTGACATCTTAAAGCTGTCAAAGTGAAAATGGTTTGTAAAAGTTGGATACACGTGTCAACGTCAAAAGGCAGAGAAGGGCTCATAGAATAATATATAGACGTCAGTTCAAGCCATGAGAAAGGATAAGATTGCTTATGAATAGTGAGCAGAAACACTCGAAATGAATGCCAGTACTTAAAGGCACGGAGCATCAGTTTTCAAAGGAATGAAAAGAAGCAGCTGGAAAGATAGATTCCACAGAAGCCAAGTGTTTTGAGGAGACGGTAGTCAAATGTGCCACCTTTGATTTCTTTCTCACTCACGAGGAGAGGCCAAGTCACAACAGAGCTAAAAGGGTGTCTGCTAGATTTAATAACGTGTTAGTTATTGGTAACTTTGGTGAGTCTAGTTTCAGTGGCGTGGTGATCACAGAAAGACAGATTGAGATGGATTTAGAGGGAAGTAGGGAAGATGCTGAGGAAATGAAGACAGTCAAGTGTAGACAGCGCTTTCAGAAAGTTTATCCTTGAAGAGTAAAGAATGAGATACAGTAGTAACTAGAAAAAGGAGATGAGTTTATAGGAGATCCTTTAAAAAACAGTTTAAGAAACATTTGTGCCAATTTAAATGCTAATGGAAGGAACTGACAGGGTGAGACTGAAGATTCAAGAAAGACAGTATAATCAGTGACCTGGGGTCTAAGCATAGTTTGAAGGATAACCTTGTGTTCAAAGGGTAGTGCCTATTACACGTTAACAGGAAGGAAAGAGGAAAGACTTAACGGGAATGAAAGTAGGGTCATATGTTTGTTGACAGGATTTGTGGGAGTTAGGATCTAATGGTTTCTATTTTCTTAGAGAAGTAATAGGTAAAGACTTGTGTTGAGACTGTTGGTATAAAGTGGTAATAGACACTTAGCATCTTTCCTAGTCTCATTTACCACATTTCTCCTTTTCTCTCCATTGGATCTAATTTCTATGCATAGCTCTAAATTCGTGATTTTCTGACACGCACCCTGGGGCGACGCTTAATTTCGTATCCTTGCGTAATATTCTGTCTCCAAGGAGAGCACCTTCCTTGTCTTAGGTTATAGCTACTCTTGAACTCCTCCCTTTTTAGCCAGGTCTTCATGCTCTTTGAAGAGAGAATTGTTTGTACTAAAATAACTCACATCGTTTGTGTGAATCAATAGAAATACAGAGGGTTTTTCTTTCAATATCTTTATGGTAGATTGTAGTGCTCGAAATGATGACTGAAATGATAATGCAGATTTTGAGCTGGGGTGAACTAGACCAAGTATTCATGGTGCGTGAATAATTTTGCTCTTTAGGCAGATTGCTCGGCTTGGATTTTTACAAGAGGTTCTAAATACACGATATGTGTGTGTGTGTGTGAGTGTGTAAATACTCACTACATAATATCTACTTATATATATTACATATATAACTTGGGGAACTATATAATATGTATCAAAATTATAGAATTCTGTAGGTGTGTATGCTATAACATCTGCTTATTTGTGGTATGCCTTTCTTCTAATAAGAAAGTGTGATTTTTTTTTTCAAGCCTGTTCGGTGGGTGGCATACCTGGTTCCAAGAAGTGGTTCTTTGCAGTGCAGGCCATGTGTGGATTTTATCAGGTAAGATAAATTTAAAAACAATAGTCATTAGCAAATGTCTTTGTTAATGTAAATAATTTCATGAACCCGTCATTTAATGCAATCTTTTGATTTATTAGTTTTGTAGCTCTGACTGGGAGGAGATACATTTTGGTGTGGAAAAAGATGAAACTGAAGATGTTCTTCAAGCAAATATTGAAGAACACTTGAGTAACATTGAGTGCTTTGAGGAAGAGGATAGTAATAGCAGGGAATCATTATCCTTGGCTGAGTATGCTTTTATGCTTTTCGTAATATCTTTAAAATATTTAACTTTAGGTAGTATTTTACCTATAGAATGAAGATTACATATTTTGCAGCTATAGCAGGGGATTTCAGTTTTTCATTTTGGAAAACATTAGCCAATTTGGGCCTTTTATTTGAATAAAATTCTTTAAAATTCAAAAATTGAAATCAGATAATATTTAGCTTCTTAAGCTTACATAATTGCAGGATCCTTTATTTACTATGTCACTCTCTTGAAAATAAATTCCTCCTGATATTTTATTTTATAATGAATAGAAACTTTAAGGTTAATAACTGGCATCATACCAAACTACCATTTTTATTTTGCTATTTGAAGCTGAAATATTATTTCTTCAATTTTTGTGTATCTTCAGTGTTTCAAGTATCTTTAAAAATTCATATAGAGTTTTTGAGGATTAAATAAATATTGAGTTCACTTTTAGGCTGTTTAAAATCTTGATATAATATATAAGTTGATTCAGGTGATACAAGTGGTGATAACTTCTTTATGAAATATTCCATCCAACTCATATTAATGTCTTTTATTTTAGTCTTCCATATTGCATTACCAAAAAACATTTATTTTACTATTCATGTATTATAATATTGCTATAAATTGTTACAGACTTTTAAAACTTCTGTTTTTCTGCTTTCATATCATATTTCTTCATACCGATTCGGAAGGGAGACATTGTAGAACCGCCTAGGGAGCACTGTAGCTGGGATCTTATAACTGGCCTCTCTGTGACCTTGGGCTAGTCACTTAGCTTCTGTGGTCCTTTGTTTTCTTATCGGTAAAGTGTTGAGATCCTTTCAGAGGATTATAACGTACCTTCCAGGCTTAGAGCACTTATCATTCCTTCTGTTTTCCACCATTACTACAAGATGAAAAGTCTGAAAGTAAATATTTCTTGTAAGTAACCTAATAATTATTTCCACAAGAGGGCGCTTAAAAACTGTGCTTTATACGATGCCTTAAGTTTTTTTAGGTGGTTGAGTTTATAATAAAGGATTTAAGTACCTTTATGTTTTATAATAAACTACTTTGTGAAAAAAATCACCCTATGGATAAAACTAGTAGATTCGGAAGAATCAGAGGAGAGCATTAGACTTCCCAGTCAGGGCTGTTATGTGCCACCCAGAGAAAAGCATTATATTTTATTGTTCAAGTGTGATTTAGGGAGTTTTTCTCTGTCATTATTGTTTGTTTGGGGAGACAGCTGAGAAATTGAACTTAGGGTTTGCTTCCTAGCTTCCACACCTACTAATTATGCAACTTCAGGAAAACTATTTAAATTGAGGCCTATAATAGCATTATAGTAGTACATCATGGGATCGTTATAAGGATCAAGTGAGATGGTGCATCTAACATACTTAACAGTGTCTGGCACATAGATCCATTAATATTATCTTTATGATTAGATGTAATAGTATGTGTTTTTACTTTTTCTTACCCTTTTATTTTAGTCTATATGAAGAATCCGCAGAAAATTTGCATCAGTTATCAGACAAACTTCCTGCTCCTGGTAATATTTTATGACTGCTTTCAGTAATTTGTATCTTCTCTTATACTTTCTATGAGTGAGTGATAAATTCAGTCATTATCCTTGGATTGTCACTTTCAACTTTGAAATTCAAAGTCAAAAATAAATTCTTAATTGAAGTTGATACAAAACATAGCTCACTACTTTACATTTAAAGTACAGTAAGGAGAAATTACAGTTCTCAATTATTTTTATTTAGTGAGACAAAAATTAGAACTTGTAAAAGTAAATACCCATTTGTTTCATTATTTAGTTATTACAGAAGACTTTCCACTATATACCAGTGTTTTACCAAGTATGTTCAATAGAACACTAGTCCCATGAATAACTCCTGGAAATTCTTTCAACTAGATAATTTGGCTAACATTCTTTTATGCTGTGAAGCCACTATACACATCAACTAGAAAGCTGCGCAGTAAAAGAAGCCCCTTACTCAGCATTTTTTCACAGAACCCATTTTTTTTTCCTATAATGGAAGGCATATTTTCTAAAAACTACATCATAAGAATCTTAAACTTATTTGTCTTAAATTCATCTTTCTTTGTGTTAATCAGTTAGCTGGCATCTAAAGCTTGGTATAATTTGTGTCCACAAATACTGTAGAAGAGCTTTCTTTGAATGTGTTTATTATTGAAGATCACCTATTAAGCAGATATTTGTTGTGTCTGTTACACGTCATGCATTGTACTAGGAACTGAGTATACAGCGATGAGCAAAACCCTTGCGATTACTGTGGATTTTATAACTCGCAGTCTAATCCTTGTATTCAAGATCATATTTTAGTATAAAAGTTCCAACATGAAAATAAATTACGTAGGTTAAAAATATGTCAGTTTTTTAAAATGAAATGTGCCAAGTTCAAAATATGAACTGAAATACACAGTTGCTGTATTTCGTTGTATTTTGTTAATAATTCATTATCAAATTTTTATTTGGCTTCTATTTCAATATGATTTTTCTGGTTCTTCCATAAGTTCATAATTTTATAAAATTTAAAGTTTCATGAAGTTATCCTTTCTCAGGAACCAATTATATCAGTATATTTGAGTTTTCTGAGTGTTTTTTCTTTTCTAAAAAGAGGAAGAATTTATTTGAATATTACAATTTTATACTAATTCATTCCCTTTTGTATAACAAAGTTAAGTATAGAAAAATACAATGAAATTGGACAGGTTTTTTTTCCCCTCTGTTCAGTTCAACAATAATACTGATGACCTCGAGCAATGTGTATAATTAACCACTGGTGCATAATTGATGACAAGTAATTGTGATGTAGTTTGTTTGTGTTCTGGCATATGGTAGCTATTTCAAGATAACATGGCTTTAGGTCAATTGACGAACATTTAAAAATGTTGAGCTCCTAAAGATGTATATTGTTTTGAAGAATTTTAGAAATTAAAGTTAACTCCTCCTTTATCTTCCAGATAAACATAAAATTGTTCAGGGTACGATTTTGAGACATTTCAGATCTAACATTTTTATAAAATTACAAAATGCTCTTTTTCTTTTTAGGTAGAGCAATGATAGATATAATACTATTACCCTCTGACAAAGATCCTCCTAAATTAAAAGAATGTTTGCCTACTGTTGGGGCATTAAAACATTTGAAGGAATGGTATTCAGCAAAAATTACTATAGCAGGAAATCATAGTGAAATGTAAGTGCCTTTGTTTATTTGATTACTGTCCTTGTTGTCTTTTTACAATTAATATGTTATCCTGTTTTAATAGACTCAGCATGTGAAAAAAAATTAATGTAATGAGAGTTTTAGATCATATGGTGATAGGGGATTTATTGAGAAGAATCTAAATTTTTCTTATTTTATACTTATATTTCCAAGATATTATAAGTTTTTAGTATATATTATCAGTGTTTATATATATATATAACCATTATTGAGCATTAATTCTCCAAAAATAGTGTGGTTTTGTGTCGGTTTGTGTTGTCCAGTGAGCACCAAGATGAATCCCATGGATACATGGATACACTGGATTTATAAAGTCCTATTTATTTTTTGTTTTATGTGCCAATATAGAAATAAATATATACTGTTGTGTTTTATGACATTTTAGTAGACTTCAAATTCTATTATAGTTTGATTCTTAAATAAGTATTCATACGGGTTTATTCATGATTTTTTTTCATTCAACAAGTGTTTATTGAATACTTAATTTATGCCAGTCACAGCAATAGATGCTGGTGAGTTAAGAGAGTGAGATTTGATCTTTTTCCTTGACGTGGGGTAGAAACAAGAATTATAATAATCATGATAGTCCATGATAAGTGCATATGGGAATAATTTAGGAGATCAGTTCTTTTTTTAAGATAAGGTGTCGGCATTGAGTCTCTGTGTGTGTACATCTGATACATTTAAGCCAATAAATATTAAGAGTAAAGTCTATTTCTTCATCTGTAGTATTAAAAGTAATAACTCAGCCCTGGCTGGTGTGGCTCAGTGGATTGAGTGCTGGCCTGTGAACCGAAAGGTTGTGGGTTCAGTTCCCAGTCAGGGCTCATGCCTGGGTTGTGGACCAGGTGCCCAGTTAGGGGCGTTTGAGAGGGAACTGATTGATGTATCTCGCACACATTGGTGTTTCCTCCTCTTTCTCCCTCCCTTCCCCTCTCTAAAAGTAAATAAATAAACTCTTTAAAAAAATAAAATAAAAGTAATAATTCATGGGGGTGCTAGGATTAAAGGAATATGTGATAGCAGCCCACTCAGAGGCTGACTTGATGGTTATTCTATATTTTTAAAAGTAGATAAAAGCAGTGACATGAATTTGCATTTTTGCCTGTTAGGCTTGCAGTAAACTAACCATTAAGTCTAGGTAAAATATAAAACCCTACATTTAATCAGCATGATTTTTTGTTTGTAGAAATTGTCAGAAAATTGCAGAATACCTTTCTGCTAATGTTGTATCTTTAGAAGATCTTGGAAATGCTATTGACTCAAAGGAGTTATGGAGGGGAAAGATTCGGATATGGGAAAGAAAGGTAAGTGGATTTCTCAGTGATCATAGTTTGCAAAGCAGTCTATTCAACTTTATTCATAATACAGATAGTTTCAATGAATCTTAATGAAAATGCACCTTATAAAGATGTTCTAGAATAGCACTGTACATAGAACTTTCTGCAGTAATGGAAATGTTCTGTATCTGTGCTAAATACAGTAGTATACTTGCCTCATATTGCTACTCAACATTTTATATGTGACCATTCAGCCAAAGCACAGAATTTTTAACTTTATTTTATTGTAATTTATTTAAGTGTAAATAGTCACTGTGATTATGTTTTGGGCGCTGCAGTTCAAGAATGTAATATATTTTTTTAAATATAGAATTTGACATTAGCTGACTTCATGTTGTTTATCCAAGGTTTTATTACGTACATAGGAAAACTATTTAGAACATAGTCTCTTACCTGTAATACCACCTTAGGTGATCTCCCCCTCTGCTAACCAGGTCTCTGATTTCTGAGCAATTTTTTTTAACCTGTTAGACCCCAGATCTCTCAACTCTAAGTTGAGAATATGTATTAGATTAGTTGGACTGCTCTATTCTTACATTCTCTGAGGTTCCACTTCTGTTTGTCATCTCTTAAGATGAATGAATATGTTTGGTGTTTTTTTGTATAAGTTATGTCCCTGTTGACTTAATGTTCCTAGTACTTCATATAGTTTTGTATATAGGCAAAACTAAAACCAAGTGTCTTAACATTTGTTCCGGGTACCGTGAGAGCATGAGTAGGTCCGTGCATCCCTATACAGGTTTATTGCACTGACTACTGGACTTTTTTTCCCCTTTTCAATTCACCCTTAATAATGGTGTAATACAACCTCTAGTAAGGCAACAAGAATTAATGTGGCTGGGTTGTTGTTGATTTGAATGCTGTCTCGTCTTTACCTTAGGAAGGTAAAACCTGCAGGTAAACCTTTCTACAGTGGTTTTAATGTAAAACTGTATAGCTCCTAGGAAGAGTGCAAGAAGAGATTAGCTAGGAGAATTGCTTTTGTATACATTTTCTGAAACGGCCTGTTTTTATACAGAGAGATAATGGCAAGTTCTTTTCATGTGATTCTTTTATTCTTTTCTGAATAGGAAATTAAATGTCCGTGTCTTCACAGGATGCATTTAAAACTTGAAATCACTTTTTTTTTTTTGGTGCAGAATAGCTTGTAGTCTAGCAGCATTACAGTGCTTAAGGACACAGGTTCTATAGTTAGATCGCCTGCATTCAAATGCCAAGTCTATTTCTTGGTAGTTTTGCGTGACAGCTTGGGTAATATTTAGCCTTTTGGTGCAACAGTTGTCATCATCTGTGAGATAGGGATAATAATAGTTTCTATCTCATAGATTTTTATGAAGATTAAATTATTTAAAGCACAAAGTAACCACTCAGTAAATGTTAGGGATCATGGTTAATACCATCGCTATTATTAGCACCCCTATTACTACTTCCACAGGAATTGATCTTTTAATCAACAGCCTCTGTTGTTGCATGAACAAGTTCTGTTTTTGCAGAAATTCCAGACTGGTAGGAAGCCAGATATTGAGCAAGTATATATAAAGGCGGTGGTTTGGCTCTGTAGTTGCATAGAATGGGCTTAATACACTATTGCAGGCCGGTGAAGGGCCAAGGAGAGCTTTTCATGAAAAATTCATGTGCAAGTTGAAATAAGTAGGATGTGTACATAAATGGAAGACCCACACTTTGAGCTGAGAAAAGAAAAATAAATTTACATAGGATTTTCCTCTCAACTTTTACACTGCAGTAAGATGTATTAATCTTTGTAACTTTATTTATGATGTTAGTAATCATGTTCTCTTGGTTTCTTTTCAGTTTGGATATGAAATTAGTTTTCCTGAATTTTGTTTAAAGGGAGTCACACCTAAGAGTTTTAGTATGACTAACTTAAATACTTGCTTTCTTGACAAAAAGATAATACCGTCAAAGGATAAGACTCTTTTGCCTAAGGTAATCTATGTTTAATTACTTTTGCAATTACCCATTCATACATATTTTTGTTCCTCTGAGAGAAGCTTGAATCATGAATTCACATTTACTTCATATATGTGTGTAACTCTGCTCACTTGCGTAATTTTTATTATGATTAAGTGTTTAAACTAGATTGTGTTATTAACATCAAATGTTGGCAAAATTATTATTGTTTTAAATTAAAAATATATTTTTAAATGAAATGATCCTAACTTTAAATCAGCATAGGCCTGAAAATACCTTTGGCCTGGACTTTACTATGTGACCTTCCTAAGACTCATTTCGGACAGAGTTCGATATACTGAAAGAGAAAAGGCTTCGATGTTAGGCAGACATGGGTTTGAAACTTCACTCTGTGACCTATGATGTGTTGTAACCCTGGGCAGATTAACACTTCTCTTACACAGTTATCATGAGGGTCAGATGAGACATAGCACTGGACCTATGCTTTGTTTACAATTTAAAAATGTCCTTGTTCCATATCACTATAGATTTATTCTTTAAATGCAAGTAATTATAAAGTATAATAATTAAAAAGGGGTTATTGGCTTTGTTTTACATTAGAAAATAATATAACAAGAGGTGTTTATCTAGAAGCTCTTCAGAAATTCACTTTAAAAGACCCAGTTCAAGAATGTGCAAAATGTAACAGTCATGAAGTTATAATGATGTCAGATTGATGGGTATTATTTTCTGATCTACGGGTAATAGAAAAAAGGCATACTTCTGACATAAACACAGTTCCCAATAGTTGTTCAGAATTGATTACCTTAAGTAACTTGTCATGGCCATCGTTCACAGGAATATTAAATTCTTTTCTAAAGATTAGAAACATGAGATTGATGAGCTGTTTCTTGTCTTTGGTAGTACACCATTTAATTATGAATAGCGTATCTGATTTTTGCTGCCATTGAAGAGCATCTTAGGGTACAACTTCTTCAAAAAAGGTCTCTGCCCCTGTCTCTCTCTATACCTACACATATATACACACTATATGTGTACGTATGTGTATATGCATTATATGTGTATGCAAATATACTCTCACACATAATCTTATATGGTGAAATTACTTAGCTTTCTGCAAGTTTAAAACTTTGTGCAGGTTCCTCAAGATACTGTACATTCGCTTTTCTTTGCCCTTCTTGTGAAGAGCTGTAACCCCTCTTTTGAAATACTTGTTCTTCACTGGCTTACTCTTAATTTGGTTGTTGGCTCTACCCAAAGAAATACTGCAGTTTTATTTCTCAGAGTGGAACTTCTTTGTTAATTAGCACTTTGGGCTTTACTAGTTCTCACTTTAATTTTTTTTTTCAGTATTTCCTCCAAGGATTTTTTTTTTTTTTTAATCTCAGTTTACCACTGAACCTGAGTTGTCCTGAGTCTCCTTTCTTTGACTTTCTCAGTCTTGCAGATTCTTAACTTTTTTTTCCTCTTTTTTTAAACATCCTAGCCTCTGGGCTGTCTGTCTTGCTGAAAATAAACAGGAAAGATTGAGAACTCTTGTTCTTTGTTTCGTGCCCCTTCCTATAGCCTCATTTTCTCCCTGTTAAAACTCTTTCGAGTTCCTAAGAAATCTCCACATCTGTCTCTCTGCTCTAAAATGTAGAATTGAAGTGGAAGGATTCCTTGTGTGCTACGGAGGACTGAATGTGTGCTTGGCAAATATGTAAATACCTGCTTTTTAAGATTCATTTTACTGTTTTAAACCCTAATCACTAATTTGTTCACTTTCACTTTATAGTATTTAAACTATTGCGAAATTTTTATTTCTTTTCTAGGTTTTCCACTATTATGGCCCTGCTTTAGAATTTGTGCAGATGATAAACTTATCAGATCTACCCTCCTGCTATATGTCGGATATTGAATTTGAGTTGTATCCTTTCATTTACATCTTCATTTTAGATTACATTTTCTGTATTGGGTAGAATGTTTCCTTGTACCACTCCTCATTTAGATGTTTAAACATGCTGTTTTTTATAAAAAAATAATACTCAGTATACTTTTCATTGTCATTGTTTTAAGAGAAGTTCTACATCTTGTAAGAAAACTCCTCCCTCAAGTACTGTATTTATACTTCTAGACTAGGCAGAAGACTTCCTGATTGCTACTTATTGCTTACAAGGTCCAGAGAAGAGAGAAATGTTAGGAATACATAGAGAAAAACAGTAACTTATATATTCCTAAATATTCAGGTGTTTCTCTTTCCATCAGCAGGATAGGTGAGTGCCAGTCTCTTGCATCTTTTTATATACTTAGGTAGATATGAATGTGATCGTTTATATCTGCAAGTATTCATGTTTTTAATTGTCACTTAAGAAAATGTAAAAGTTTGTAGAAATACACCTAAAAACAGGACACTTTGTATAAAAAAATTGTTGGCTGGAAATGGAACACTAGCATAGTGTTCAGAAGCTAGTTTTTACAAACCTCTTGCTCCTGTAATTTATGGCAGTTCCATTCATAGTAGCACTATTTTTTGGTGTATTTTCATAATCACAAAGGTAATTCTTCAGGAAAGGAATAGTTATGAAGTCCTACAATGAAGATTTTTAATAAATGGATTTAAGCTCCTTGTGAATCGGAGACCCAGACTTATATGAGGGAGGAGCACTGTTCCACAGCTGCCATCCTGTCATTTCTTTGACTCCGTAGTACAGAGGACTGACGAAAAACAGCACCAGGAAGAATTCCATGTTACTGCTGGAGCAGATGTGTTCTCTGAGTGGCAAGGTAGAGAAGGTGTTTTGTTTTGTTTTTGTATAACTTAACGTTTAAAGATGTGTGAGAAAATGGACTGTAGCTTGTGAATCTGTTTTTGTATGATTTGGTTTCTTTTATATAACATGATTTTGGTCCTAAGACCAAAGATACTTTGGACTTTTCATAATAACTTTAAAGTCCTCTGTAGACATGAAGTGATATTTTGTTTTTTAGAAGAGATCTTCAAAAACAAGTTTTATGATGGGATTTAAAAGTGTTTTTTATATTTGCAGCAAACGTTTAATCAAAAGTAGCCTGTCTCAAGAATTGGTCACTTATTTGGCTGATGGGTCAGGACACATTTATTTCGGCCTATGAGTTATACATTGAACCTCCTTTAGCGTCTCTAAATTGTTAAGCTATAACTATAATTATTACAGTTATGTAATTGTCAAGCATAACCCATAGGCCCCGCTCTGGCCTGCTCCCATTGCAGCCTTGTCTGGCCCCTGGGTCACGTGGTTTTGTAGTGCATTTTGGACTGCGAGGTCTTATGCGAGAATGAAGAGGTAGAACTTAGTATGTAGAAAATTACACATAGGTCTTTTGTACTTAATGTTTATTTTGCATTGCTAAGTATTTTTAATATCTACTTCCTATAAATATATAGTAAATAGTAAAATATATTTGATTTAAAAACGGTTATGACTGTAATAATAAAGGAAAATAAGCATATTTAATTTTTCTTTGTTTCTAATACACTTATTTTTGTGTCTACTAATTAAGAATATCTAAGTAAAAGTAATAAATAAGCAATAAAACCAGGACATTAATGCTTTATTTGAGTGTCATATATCTTGTGTAACCCATCCATCTATATAGGACAATTAAAAGTGATTTTACATTAAATTTGAGATCTATTGCAAATGCCCTGACTTAATTTCCCCATAGTTTAAAAAAAATATATTTATTGGGATGTACTGACTGTGTAGCTTGCATTCTAAAATAACTAGCAAAATAGTGCTTTCTGTGTTGCAATTTGTTTTATTCAGTGCTTAATCAAACTGAGAATTTACCTAAATATATTATGGTGGTTTTTTGGAAACAAATATTTAATAAACATCTGTATGCCTAGCCTTGGGAATACAAAGATGAATAAGTTGAGTTTGCTCATAAATCAGTGAGAAGCTGCTGTGTGTTTTCTGGCATGTGATTCATAGTTTCTCTGCATTTTATACCTATTAGCATTACATCTCTACTCTCTAGGAACAAAAGTTATGAAATTGCCCTCCGAATTATTCTAATTTTGAAGCCAGAACAATAATCCATCCAATCAAAAGGTTATAAAATTATGACAGAGTATGACAAAATCTTCTGATGATGGAATTCCTGGCCTCTCATTAGTTTGCAGAGATATGAAGAAATTGCACCCATAACCTGCTCTTGAAGCAAATATGTGAATAACAAGGTTTTTAGAGATTTATAACCCAGTAGAAAAAGGATGCCTGTAGCTTTGAAGAACTTTCTCTACTTTTGTTGTCTGGTCTTTGGCTTTTTGGGGGGTTGGGGTAGAGGTGGGGCATTTTGTTTTTTAGTTTTTATAGTAGAGTTACTGGGAGAGAGCATCACTAAATACGTGTTATACAGGTGAACTAGGAGAGGAAAGTTGTCAGATGATACTATTTAAGAATTAATCTCAGTGCACAGTCACTAAAAGTGTGTTCTGTTTTAAGCAGGTCGGTGCACTCTTTGTGTTGCCGTGTACTATTAGTGACACGCTTATTCCGCCTCCTACCCAGCTCAGTCCAAGAAAATGGAAGGAATATATAGCTAGAAAGCCTAAGGTAATCAGCGGTAAGTAGGAAGTCTTTAAATTGTTTTAATGGTACAACAGAGATACAATATTTATCAAATTTGAAATGGAGATAACATTTCTTTCTGAGAAAATCGTATATATTACTACTGATTGAAAAGGACCCATATCATTTTAACATTATTTTTTATTATCTCTAGCAATCTGCTGTAACATAAAGTGTGTGCAACGTTACTCATTCAAAAATATCAGTGATCTAAAGGCAGAACTTTGGGTTAATTAGGTAGCTAATTATATTGAACATGGTGGGCCTTTTAGAGAAATTTTAGGAGTAAAATTTGTAAAAATGAAATGCTTTATTATATGGCATATTAAAAAACAGTTGTGATTAAAATTTTTGGAAGAAATTAGTAGAACTTAAATTAACAGCTTTATTATATGCTAAGCAATGTTTTAAGTACTTTAGACATATTGATCCTCTTGATTTTTATAATGGCCCTATAAACCTATTTTGTACCCATTTAACAGGTGGGGGCAATTAAGGCTCAGAGGTTTTACCGAGTTATTAATCAGCAGAATCTTGGTTCAAATCCCGGCTCTGACCGTTAATAGCTCTATGACTTCCTGAAGGATTTGAACCCAAGCTTGTGGTCTGTGTTGCCTGCCTCTCTAATAATCCATTATATTCAGGATATTATTGTAAAAATGAAATTCTAAGTTCTATTATAAAATCAGATTATTTAAATCCAAATCCTAGTATTTCATAATGTAATTAAAGCTTATTTCATAATGTAATTAAAGCTCAAATTGTTAGTAACTTGCCCAAAGTAACATAGCTAAAGTGTGTTCCTTCATACTTTGTTTAAATGTAAGTGGTATTTTTATTTATTTATTTTTCACTGTTGGTGTGAGGGAACCCATGTACATTCATAGGTATTAGTTTGAAATATATGCTGTTGTTATATTTGTATACAAAAAATTGTTAATTATCAGCAGTTTCATATGGTTTGACTTAAAATATAAAAACGAGGCCCCATTGAAGTATGCTTAAATTAAGAGTGACTAAAGAACGATTTTTTAGAAGTGATTTTTGGTGAAATACACAGAAACTATTATGATACTGGGAAAAATGCAAAAGAACTGTATGTATACGTACAATTAACTAAACCCTATTACATTCCTTAAGAAAGTTCTATATTTAAAACTTGTATTGAAAAACCAGTTGTATTTTAAAAAGTGCCTGTCTTGCTATATGTTCACAGAGAAGTTTTATGAAATTGTTAAAAATTGGATGTTGATCATTGCCTGACTTTATATTATAAATGAAAAAGCCAAACTACAGAGGAATCAAGAAACTTTAATGTCACAGGGTGAAATCAGAATTTTCACCCAAATCTAAATGCATATAACTTTATATTTGTGGGGTTATCATTACCTCATTTTTTAAAAATGGAATTCTTTTGAAAGGAAAAATTTTAAAGATACTCTTGGGAAAAAGTGTCTTACTATTTTGCTGACAGATGAACCTTGTAATAAAAATATTTTTAAAGTAACTAGACTAATAACTGATGAAATGTTTTGAATTGATGGAGCATGTGCCTCCTTCATACTTAAACAAGTGTGATCAAAGTGTTTCAAAAGAGTGAGCTGAAACTAAGAAGGTTAAAATGATACAGAATAATGAACTGTAAATAATTTCCACGTTGAGAAAAGGTAAAGGACTCTGACAAAGATTTTGAAAGATTTTAGTGGTAGAGACAAAGTGTTCCCTGGGTGAACAGATATTTACTCTGCGCCTGTGGTGTCGAGGGCAGTATTCTAGGTGCCGGGAATTCAGCAGTGGACAGTACCAACCAATGTTACTGGGCTGACCTTTACCGAACACACCACTCAGCAACATAATCATCCTCTTCAAGGATATAAGAAACATTCTTTAATGTATATATATGTTTGTATATATATATAAAATACAGATTATATATATATGTTAGGAGAGATTATATATATATAAATATGTTAGGCCATTCAGTGAGGCTCAAAATTTGAAGGATAGAAATAATACACAGGATGTTCTCCAGTTATAGTGGAATTCAATTAGAAATCAACAATAGAAATTTGAGAAATACTTTAAATATTTGGAAATCAAATAGCACGCTTCTAAATAGCCTAGAGGTCAAAGAAGAAATCGAAGGGGAAATTAGAAAACAGTTTTAGCTGAATGAGAATAGAAACAAAACATACATCTGCGGGAAGCAGCTAAAGCAGCACTTGAGGATCTTAAGTGCTTGTCTTACAATGGAGGAAGAAAGACCCAGAGTCCGTGGCCTAAATGTCAACCTCAGGAAGCTGGAAGACTGAATCCAAGTAAGCTGAAGGAAGGGAATTAGACCGGAAATCAATGAATAGAATACCGAGGACTGTCACTGACAGAAGTGGAAGGCTTGTGCGCTGAAAATGACAAGACACTACTGAGAGTAATTAAAGGAGATAGAAGTAATGCGGAGATAAGGCCATGTTCATAAATTGGAAAACTCAGCTTTGTGACAGTGGTACTTCTCTCCAAGTTGGCCTATAGATTCAATTCAATCTCTAACAAATCTCCAGAAGGACTTTTCATAAATACTGACTACACTCAGTTTTCCGTATTCAACTGTGTATGACGCGCCCCTGTGGATAATGCGCATCCACGCCTTAGTACTGCCCACGTATAGTGCGCATCCTTATTTTTCTCTCAAAAATTTGGGCCAAAAAATGCACCCTATACATGGAAAAATCTGGTATATGGAATTGAAAAGGACCGCGAATGGCCAAAACAATTTTGAAAAGGAAGAACAACATTTGAGAACTTATACTACCTGATTCACAACTCACTATAAAGCCACAGTAATGAAGGCAGTGTGGTATTGGACTAAGAATGCACATAAATCAGTGGGACAGAAGAGGGACACAGATGCCAACAGGAAAAGGATGGTCTCCTTAACATAGTACTGGGAGAATAGGATATCCATATATAAAAAGTTATATATATATAATTTTATCTTTTTATACAAAAATTAACTCAAAATGGATTGCATACCTAAATGTAAACTCTAAAACTATAAAACCTCCGTAAGAAAACATATACACCAAAAGGATGATCTGTAAAAAGAAAAAAAAAACTATAAATTTACCAAAAATTAAAAATGTCCATTTTTTGAAAAATACTGTGAAGGAAGAGTGTCAAAGACTACTAAGAAAAACGACTTAATATATCTTAACAACAACATTTACAGGTTGTTCATATGGAACATGATACAATAATGAATAAATAGTAATACAAGAATAAACTCTGTTTCGCGTACTCACCACTGTAAACCTCCTTTTGCCACACCCTATATATATGTATATACAATTCTTACAACTCAATAAGTAGACAACCCAATTAGTAAGTGGGTAAGAAACATGAATAGACCTTTCACTAAAGATACGTGAATAGCTAATAAAGCACAGGAAAGATGCCTGACACCCTTAGTCTTTAGGGAAATGCCAATTAAAACTACAGTCCAATTCTGTGACACACTCACTGGAAGGGCTGTTACTGAAAACAGCACCTTCAAATGTTGAGGCTATGGAGAGACTGAAAACCTCACACTGTCGGCAGTGGGGATATAAAATGGCCCCGCTCCTCTGGGAACAGTTTGGCAGTTAAACTTACACTTAACACAGCCTAGCACTTCCATTCCTAGGTATTTTATTCAGGAGAAATAAGAACATATGTTCACACAAAGCTTGCAAGCAACTGTTTATAAAAGCAATATTCATAATAGCTAAGAACTGGAAACTGCAAACATTCATCAACCGGTGAATAGATTAACTGTTTTGTCCATACAGTGGAGTACTCTCAGCAATAAAAAGGCATGAAAAGTTTTGGGTGTACCTAAATATGCTAAGTTTATAAAGTTGGGCTTAAAAGACTATTACATGGTTTCATTTATGTGAAATTTCTATAAAGGCGAAAAGAGACAGAAAGCAGATCAGTGGTGGCCTGAGGCCGTGAGTAGGAGAGGAGACTGCAAAGAGGTGATGGAACTTTTTCAAAACTGTATTACAGAGATGGTTGCACAAGTATGTAATTCCCTTAAATTAATCAAACTTAGGCTCCGATATGTGTATGTACATATGTATGTGTACATTATAGTTCATTAAAACTTTTTTTTTTGGTAAGAATCATCTGAAGACCCTTAAACCTAAAAGCAGGCTTTTGTTCAGTGATTCTTAGCACCAGATCACAGTAGAATCACCGTGACAGTTATTGAAAGGGAAATAAAAGGGAAAGTCAAACTGTGTCCTACATGAGAACAATTAAATCTGGGGGAACCAGGGCCTCAACAGTTTGTAATAGCACCTAAGTATTTCAAACGCACATCCAGGATTTGAGGACCTCTGTCCTTGGTGTGTTCTCTGCAGCTAGTGAGCCATGGTTACTGAAGAGTCTTTCAGGTGCTTTGAGGCAGAAAAAGGATTAAAAATCACTCCATTAGGACTTCAATTCCATGGCTGGAAAATGAGGATAACACTTGTTTAGGGAAATCTCACAAACTTGTTTGACTCACAGTTGGTAATGGAGGTAAACACTTTCTACACTCTGCAGTTGCTTTTTGTTGTCCCATCCAATCTTAAATGCTTTTTGTGTCTGTGGAACAATAAAGAGATTGTTGTTTATGAGAATGAGTAAGGTATTGAAGGAATATTCTGAATAGCTTCTCTATTCATTGTAGCTTTTAAATTGCATGTTTTACTACATTGTAACTAAGAGAAAATGTGTATAGCTTAGGATCTTAATGTTATTTGTTTAAAATAGTCATGGTAGAATTTATAAATCCTACCTTTTTTGTAATCTTTACCGTAGGAGGCTTCATGTACCTACTCAACAATACTATCATTTCTTTTTAGATTCTTTCTAGAATAGAAGCAGGGAATTTTTTTGGATGGTCTCAGTGACAGCTAAGTTTTGCACTACATCGTTCAGAGCTTAGTCTGACAAATACAGTGGGGGTTAAAGCTATTCAATACATTTTTTGGAAATGCTTTGTGAGTGTAGAGTAAGTAGATTGATTTATTTTTTATCTTGTTCCTTTTCAGCTGACCCTAAGGGCCATTTCAAAGGTTGGGTCTAGAACTGCTTGAAAAATGATAACATTGGAAAGTGTATAGCCTCCTAAAATGCTTACTGGGAGGATTATATTTATTTTATTGTTTACTATATACCATGATTATCGAAGTAATTGGGATTTTGTCATTTTCTAAGGGGTGTGTGTATTCATTTAACCAGAATATCCTGTTTCCTGAATTATCCTGAGGTATTTTTCATTATATCATTTAAAATATTATTTCCCCTTTACATTAATATGATTTTATTTTTATATTGTTGAACTATAAAAAAGAAGGGGTTGCTACAGGGTTTTAAGAACTGTTGAGAAACTTACTGATATACCCTATGGCTTGAGTTTTTATTATACTAGAATTTTGTTTGTTTTCATTATAGTTTATATGTTTTTTGTAAAATTTGATACAACTAAAGGAAACTTGTAATTTCTGCTTCTCCCATTTTACCCATACTTATAGCAGATCCAAAGTGGATGTCTGAGTTTGGCAGAGAGGGGGCATGCAAGCCAATCAATCTCTTAAAGTTGATAGTATAAAAATAATGGATGAAAATAGAAAGGAATTTTCTATTGAAATCATTTCCCCTTAATTCTTTGGGAAGAGCTATGAGAATTGAATAATTATGCTAATTATAAATCTGTTACTCTCTGTATTTACATAAAAAATATTTAATAAGTCCTCAATTAACACCTGCCATATCTGGAACAACATTTTTTTAATGACTGCATAGTTATTATAGTTAAGGGAGTTCTAGAAAATATTTTTCTTTTTAAGGAAAATAATGTTGTAATTACAGGCTTCAGTGATTAAAGTTCTAATACAGGTAATGGGATTTAAATAAATAAATGTGAGAAGGATGTCATGGATTGAAGAGATACATAGCTTAAGTTGGCAAAGTGCTAAACTGGTAAATGAATTAAGGTCACTGTAACTTGGCAAACATTAGTTTCAAATACAACTGTTAACACATGTTTTTCATTTGTAATAAACCATCTTCTAAATTCCTTTTCTAAGATTGATGGTTATGAATAAGATTATTGTCTCTGTTACAAACTAGTTGCAAAAATTTTTTGTACTGCGTAATTGTTTTAGGGGATAGGCTTTAACCCACAGTATGCTCATATCTGTGAAATAAACTTTTTTTTTAAACAAAGACATTTTTTTAAGATTTTATTATTTTTTTTATTTTTCGAGAGAGAGGAAGGGAGGGGGGAAGAGAGGGAGAGAAACATCAATGTGTGGTTGCCTTTCATGTATCGCCTATGGGGACCTGACCCACAACCCAGGCATGTGCCATAACTGGGAATTGAACCGCTGAGCCTTTGATTTGCAGGCCGGCATTCAGTCCACTGAGGCACATCAGCCAGGGCTAAACTTTTATAATAAACTAACAGTAGACTTTTTTCTTACTGTATTTAAGAATTTTGAAGTCATTGCTCCATTGTCTGTTAGTTTTGGTGCTGTTTAGAATTCTACTGCCATTCTTACTCTTTTTTGTTTTTTATAAGAAACATGTACTTTCTCTGGCATTTTGTAAAATCAACTTGTTGTTCCTAGTCTTCTGAATTTTCATGATGATGCACCTTGGAGGGTTATTTTTATTCTTGTATTGGGCACTCAGAATGCCTGAAAGCTTGTCTTTTTATTGGGACAATGCTGTTATACTTACTTTGTCGATAATTTCCTTTCCTCCATTTTTTTAATATTCTCTCTGTTGTTAGTCCTGTTTTATGTTATTTCTCCTGGTTTGGGTCTCTCCTCTTCTTCCTCTGTTTTCCTTTTTTTCTTTGTCTTTTTACTCTACTTTCTGATAGATTTGCTGAACTTTATCTTCTAACCTATTAATTGAAGTCTATATTTCTGCTTTTGAAATTTTAATTTCCACGAGCTCTTTCTGAATTAATGTTCTGCTCTTGTAATTTTCTGTTCTTATTTAGTAGATGCAGTATCATCACTGAGTATTTTAGTGATCTGATTTGTTTTTGTCTTTGTGATATTTTTAATGAATGGGCTCTGTTTTTCTACAAGTCACTTTTTTTGTGTTTATTTTGGCATCTAGCTTTCATAGTAGAGACTTTCCTTAAGGTCTCGTAATGTTTGGCTGTCTGCTCATATTTGAGAGAGAGTACCAGAAAGCTTATTGGAACATTGGGTGCATTTGGGTAGAACTTGTTGACTGCGATCTTCATTTCAGGGTGATCTCACTACAACATCACATTGGGTGATCCCCAATATTGGGATTCTTTAGTCTGTCCTCTAGGACTGACCACGTTTCCAAAAGAAGACTCAGTTCTGCTGTCTGGCTTCCAAAATTCTGGAAGCTACATAGGTGAAGAAAAGCACTCAGTGCTCCGTGCAGAAGCATTCACTTAATCCACTGATAATCGGCTCCGACCTTGAGCTCAATGTTTATATCTCCCAGGCCAGAGACATCTGGCATTTCTTTCTCCAGAGGAGAAACCACTAGTCTTCTGGGGTGGGGAAAGGACAATCATTTACTTGCACAGAATAGGGAGGAATCAGGAAGTCACACTGACTGCTTCTCAAACAGACTTTCAACCTGACTTTTTGTTTCACCTTCATTTTGATTCCAGTGCCATCTGGGGCCACCATCCCAGAGTCTGTTGTCGGGTTGTACTATAAATTGTTTTGCTTCTAAGCTTTCGCATCTGTTTTTCTCAGTTTCTTTAGCATTTGAGAGACTAAGGCCTGTTACCAATTGTTCATCTGCTTTCCTGCTTTCAAAATTTAGTTGTTCTCTTCTCTCAGATATTAGTCCTTGTAGGTTTATGCTATTTTAAAATTCTCTTTATTCTCATTTCATGGAGTTTCAGGAGAGAGTGAAAATAAATGCTTATGTCCAATTCACCATCTTCAACAAAAAGGACTCTGCTTCTATTTTTACTCTCAAAGGCTTCACAGTTTCTCTTCGACCTTCACGATAACCCTTACTTGATTTGTTTTTAAAATATACTAGAAGCTGTCGTAACTGACCTTCACGTAACTGGCATGCCAGATTAATGAATGCACTCCATTCCCTCTGTAAAAATACATTAGGGGTGCCCACTGCAAAGAGCAAAAAACTACTCTGAAGTACATCTGTACACTTTTGTTCCCACCAGTCGAGTTGTACGTGTCTGCAGGGGTCAGTTCATTCCCCTTTAAAGAAATGGAAGCTGGAAAAGTAGTTGATACATTATGGGTGTGGGCGTGTAAGAAGAATATCGTGGAACTCTGGTGAGCTACATCAGAAGTTAATGAATGAAATTAAAATGTTTATGCTTTGTGTCTTGTATCTTTTTTGTTATGATTCTTTTTTCCTTTTATTCTCTGATTTTAATAGCTTTCTCAGTTAAATGAACAACTAGCTAGCCCCAAATGTATTGGGTAACATGTTGGGTAAAATAACACAGATATCATTATATTCTATTGGTCAGGTGTATGATTCTGTGATGTTGCATGCTGAAGTTTCACATACTTAACAAGATAATTGTTTTTGTTCAGTTCCAGATGTTGAAGTGAAAGGAGAATGTTCTAGCTATTATCTCTTGTTACAAGGTAGTGACAGTAGAAAATGCAAAGCCACGCTGATTCACTCAGCTAACCAGATCAATGGCTCATTTGCACTCAGTTTAATTCATGGAAAGATGAAAGGAAGGACGGAAGAAACCAAACTGAGTAAGTGTTAACTTTACTGGAAACCATTTTTTACATTTGTTTGTATATGTAATTAATTTATGTGGTTTTTAATGAACTTTTTTTCCCCCAAACTCCATTTCACTTTCGGTAAATTTCCCTTTTATTTTAAACATATTATAATGTATTTGAACAATTTAGAGTATAGAGAATTAATCCCTCTTACATTTACTAGATCAGCCCTTGATCCCTGATAGGAAATTTTTAGTGTATTCCACTTTAAACATGTGTTACTTTTCCGTAACTTCTCATTTTCATTTACTTTCTCTCAAGTATCTTGTTCTGTTTTCTCTTCATACTGTCTGTTTTGGCTATCTGTTCCTGTGTGAAAAACCACACCAAATTTAGCTCAAAAATGACTATTTTGGTATTGCAATGTCAGTCCTGTTGAGTGGGCTCGCCTTGGCTATTTCTGTTTTGATGTCCCACACATAGCTGCAGTCACGCTCAGCCAGGGCTCCAGTCATTTGAAGACTGACAGGGCTGGGTGTGTGATACGGCTTCTCCGCCCCATGTTCGGCACCTGGGTTAGGATGGGCGGAACAGATGAGAGTTGACTTTCTCTTCATGTGTCCTTTCCTCATGGCCAACTTGGGATCTCTCACAACATCATAGGCACAGAGTGGTCTCTTTTCTTATGTGGTCACTAGCTTACAGCAATTGTTCTAAGAAACCTCAAGGCTTCCTGTGACCTAGCCTAGAGGTCATTCACTGTCACTTTTACCATACTTGATTAGTTTCACAGGACCAGCCAGGATTCCTTGTGGAAGGACTACACAGTGAGTGACTAGCAGGACATGAGGTTCACTGGGGGGTCAACTTTAAAAACTAGCAACCCGACTCATTTTTTAATTAAATTAAATTTATTGGGGTAACGTTGGTTAATAACATTGTATAAGTTGCAGGTATACTCCGTTGTGTGTTCACCACCCAAAGTCCGGTCTCCCTCCATCACCATATATTTGAACCTCTTTACTTTCTTCATTCTCTAGCCCTACCCTCTTCTGGGTAAGGGCTTCAATGGCCCAGCCCGTAAAAGACAGTGTGACGGGGGGAATTCTACTCTGCTACCTAAATTCCCTCAGTTTAAGAAGCAAGTCAAAGTTTAAAATGCACAATAATTTAGTATGTTTATATTTTTCAGCTTAATTATTATTTATTTTGAAATATGCAAGATCAAGAGAGATGAGTAATTGACTTTTACTTTTTAAATTATATAATAACACATTAGCTGGGAACTGAATATTAATTGTTGTCATAGAACATCTTTAACGCTGACTTTTTTTGTGTCTCAGGCTTTCCTTTTGACTTCATGTCACTTCCACATTTTTCTGGCGAGCAACTTATCCAGAGAGAAAAGCAGTTAGCTAACGTTCAAACATTGGCTTTGAAAGAATGTCTGAGTAAGTAACAATTTGTACATTTTATTTTACTGTAAGAATGTTGATTGTTCAGACATCATACATCATTATTTCTACACTTTTTCTTATATACTTTGTCTTTTAGGTATGACCCTCATTTGTGGAACTATTCTTTTTCTTGTAAAGGTGATGTAGAGGAGAAGAAGTCTCCAACTGGTTTTCTACTATTCCTATTTATTTGTACAACACTGTTAACATTTATAGAAATATTCCTTCAGGAAAATTTTGCATTTCACCATTTTTAAGTGTACTCTGGAAAACATACCTAAATTTTATTCTGGTTAATGTATATCTCTTTATAAAATATCTCTTTATATATTTTTAGCTGTCATAGGAGGGTGGAGACTACACACAGAAGAAAATGCAAGTTCAGAGAAATTAAGATGTTAACCCAAGCACTGATTTTTAGACTTTAATTATGACTACCAATGATAACTAAGCACGTATAACATACTGGGCGAAGTTGGCATTACGGATTTTTCTGTAATCAAGAAATTAACACCTTTTCAAGGATCAATAAAGCTTTTTACTCTATTACTAAATGTTTACTTGATTATAAGCGTTTATTCCTTTTTAATCCTTGTCCAAGGATATATTTATGGATCTTAGAGAGAGGGAGGGAAAGGGAGGAAAGGAGAGAGAGAGAGACAGATATCACTGTGAGAGGAAAACATTGATCGATTGCCTCCCATACTCACCCTGACCAGGGATTGAACCTCCAGCCATTCGGTATGTGGGACGATGCTCCAGCCTGCTAAGCCACCTGGTCAGGGCTGTACTATCTTTTGATACTCATATTTTTCTCTCTAGATGTACATGATTTATCCACTGTTAACAATGTATCAGTAAGTCCCTATAATTTAAGTATTTTCATAATGGACCCAACATGAATGTGATTAAGGATAAATATAAGTAAAATATGTAATTTTATCATTTATATTTACCTGATTTTTTTTAATTTGTAGCTTTTTGTATTTGGAAATATTAAAACCTTGTTGCACTGATTTTTAAAGAGAAAACTTAAGAATGCTGACAATTTTTAAATAAAAGACTGTTCAGTATCATGCAAAAGAAATACCAGAACAGCAGTACTATCATTTTGTTCCAGTATTCCGAGTGCTACTCTTGAGTTTTCCACCTTTTTAACACTCATAGAACCCAGTGCAAACCTGACTGATACTCAATCTACTGATCCTTTAGATATTCTTCTACTCTGTATTTTTCTTAATACATTCTTAGCAATTACCAGTTTTTTTACAAATGGCATTCTTTTGTTAATTTATTTTTTGATTTTAGTCCATGGTAGTTCTCCTAAGTCTACCTGCCACTTGTGTGCAATCTCATTTGTGTAGAGATTATTTTTCACTGAGGTTAATTATCCTGCTCGTAACCCTGTTAAACTTCATCTACTTTCTTTCTCTCTCCCTTTCTCAGTCATCAAGATAACAGGAAGTCTAACCCTCCAGATTGCCCAGTATTGTCATATAATTGACAGTTTTAATAAGCATATCAGGCTCGTGATTTAAGTATGTTTTTGGAGTTAATAAACATGAAAGGCTAATTTCCAAAGCCTGTGACTTACTGCGCATTTATCAGATGAAACGAAATCATTGATAACTTTTATTTTAGAATAGCTCCCAGCAGCGTTTTATTTTCTCACTAGGAAGATGTAATAAAAGCATCATCTGCTACTATTCTGACTTCACCATTACTAGTGTTCTTGACTGCGGAAACCATGTGTTACTTATTTCGGGTCAGAACTGGAATGACCCTCTCAGTATCCCCGTTGGTGAGCTGGGATTTCACAGAGGCATTTCTCATGGAAACCACAAGGCAGCCTGTTGCCTTGCGTTGTGCCGACCTCACTTGGTGTGATGAATGTGCATTCGTCCTCAGCGCCCACGGGCACTGCGCTCTGCTCTGCAGGCGGTACGCGGTACATGTTCATTGAATTAAGTTCTCTATGATTTTACGCTTTGCTTTTCATTGTAGAAGAAAATATTGATAGTCCAGGAGTGTTTTTAAAATGAGATATTTTTATAAAAATAATACACGAGGATAGTTTAAACATTCAAATGGGACTGGAAAGCTGACTGTGGAAAGCAGCCGCGCCTTCCTACCCCCTCGGCATCTTTCGGTCTCTGTCCGTGCAGCTGCCCTCCGCTCTTCCAGCGAGTTTTTCTGACATTTCCTCCCGTTTTCTAAATAATAGGTGGAGGCAGAGGCGGATTTAACAGCGGACGACGCACTGGGCACGCGCCCTGGGCCCCGACTTCTGAAGGGCCCCACAAAACCCCAGCTTCTCACTTTTTTCGAAGGACACAGTTTGGTTTCATATGTGCAACTTTAATTACGAACAAGTTTACAATCGGCGGTAAAACCTGATAGAGTGTTTATGTTCGCTTATCTTCATTATTTCATGACTACACTGCAACCTATACGCACACTACGCTGCATGGGCCCCCGCGCAGCTGCGCTACCGCTTGTTGGAGCAATGGAATCACATTTGCTACTTTGTACCCACAAAGGTGCTCCTGCAATGTAGACTCAGGGTAGACGCCAGTACGCAGGGATGTAAATTAGTTTGTGGATATATACTTGTTTCATTTGCGGTTTTAAAAATATGTATTTTTAAACATGTATTTTTATTCTCCCTGCCTCTCTCTTTTTTAAGGGGTCCAATATTTTCTTCTGCACCCAGAGCCTCAACCGACCTTAATCCGCCTCTGGGTGGAGGCTGCTATTTCCTGATTTACCAATTTCAGGCGTTATCTTAACATCTAAGATAAAGACTTGGCGTTCCTGCATCAGCTGCACCTTTCTCTTCCCACCCTTTACAGTGAAGTCATGAATTTTGTTTAAATCAGTGGTTAGTTCTAACAGTGCTATGACTATATACAATTACTGCTGAGTCATGTCATGTATGTTGGTGATCAGTGATAAATCTTCTTTCTTGCATAATCTTTGTTTTCGCTCTTGGTTGACGATCACTTTATTTTAATGTGCCTACTCTTCCGGATAGGCACAATATTGCTATGTTTTCCAGGGGCTCCGGTACTTCTGCCACACACCTATCACTGAATTCATCCTATGTTCAGATACAGCAGTTCCATTTTATGTCTCTTAATTTTTTCCTGGAGCATTTCCTATTTTGCTCTGTTGCAGACAGATTGCTGTTTAGACTTCCTGACATCCTGGAGACTCTTCTGTCCTTTTAGAATCTCCTTTTCGGGACTCGTCGTCCTCCTCTTCCTTGGATTACTCACTTGTTTGGTTGGAGTGTATCTTCCAATCATGTCTTGAGTGAAACTTTATGGGGCGTAAATTTCTCAAGTTCTTGCATGTCTGAAAATATCTTTCCTTGATTGGTAATTTATATAGGATTCCGATTTGAAAATCACTTCCCCTCAGAATTTTGAAGACATTCCTCTATCGTTATCTGCATTGCCGTGTGGAGAAATTTAATACAATTCTTATCCTTTGCAGTGATCTGTTTTGGTTTATTTGTTTTTACCCTCGCCTGGAAACTTTGTATTTCCAGAAGCTTTGTCTCTAAAAGTTTTACTCAGAATCACAGTGTGTGTATCCCCCTCTCTCTCCAGTTTATTGAGCTGTGTACTTATGAGCCATTTTAATAGAATATTCACATTCTTAAGTCTGAAACACTTATCTCTTTAATAATTTCCTTTCTCCCATTTCCTCCTTTCTTTCTTTCCATTACACTTATTATTTATATACTGGTTTTCTAGACAGAATGCCTGCTTTTTTTCCCTTTACACATCCTCTTTTTGTTCTAGTTTCTGGGGGATATCTTGCATTTTAAAACCTATTATGGACTCTTAAAAATCTGAGCTTTTTATGTGCTTAATTTTAAAAAGTCTTTTCTTGCCCATTGATTGTTCTTTTATCAAAGCATCCTGTACTTGTTTTATGGGTGTAGTATTTTTTTCTTATTTCTATGAGAATATTAATTTCAGCAAACTTTTTTTCCCTGCGTTGTTTTTATTTCTGCTGGGCTCCTTTTTTCTCTGCTTACTTTAGTCTCTTTTACTTTTTTAAAAAGAATATATTTTATTGATTATGCTATTACAGTTGACCCATTTTTTTCTCCCCCTTATTCCCCTCCTCCCCACCCGCGTTCCCCCCCTTTGTTCATGTCCATGGGTCATACATATAAGTTCTTTGGCTTCTCCATTTCCTGTACTATTCTTAACCTCCCCTTGTCTATTTTGTACCTATCATTTATACTTCTTATTCCCTGTACCTTTTTCCCCATCCTCCCTCCTTCCCCTCCCTGCTGATAACCCTCCCTGTGATCTCCATTTCTGTGATTCTGTTCCTGTTCTAGCAGTTTAATTAGTTTGTTTTTGTTTTTGTATTTTTTTAGGTTCTGTTGATAGTTGTGAGTTTGTTGTCATTCTACTGTTCATGGTTTTGATCATCTTCTTTTTCTTAGATTAGTCCCCTTAATATTTCATTTAATAAGGGCTTGGTGATGAGGAACTCCTTTACTTTATCTGGGAAACACTTTACCTGCCCTTCCATTCTAAATGATAGCTTTTCCGGATGGAGTATTCTTGGATGTAGGTCCTTGCCTGTCATGACTTTGAATACTTCTTTCCAGCCCTTTCTTGCCTATAAGGTTTCTTCCGAGAAATCAGCTGATAGTCTTATGGGAACTCCTTTGCGGGTAATGGTCTCCTTTTCTCTTACTGCTCTTAAGAGTCTCCCCTAACCTTTGATCTTGGGTAAAGTAATGATGCTGTGCCTTGGTGTGTGCTTCCTTGGGCCCAACTTCTTTGGGACTCTCTGAGCTTCCTGGGCATCCTGGAAACCTATTTCTTTTGCCAGATTGGGGAAGTTCTCCTTCATTACTTGTTCAAATAAGTTTTCATTGTCTTGCTGTTCCTCTTCTCCTTCTGGCACCCCTATGATTCGGAGGTTGGAACTTTTAAAGTTGTCCCAGAGGTTCCTAAGCCTCTCCTCATTTTTTTGAATTCTTGTTTCTTCATTCTGTTCTGGTTGAATGTTTTGTTCTTTCTGCTTCAAATTGTTGATTTGAGTCCTGGTTTTCTTCCCTTCACTGTTGGTTCCCTGTACATTTTGCTTTATTTCACTTTGCTTAGCCTTCACTTTTTCCTCCATTTTGTGACCATATTCCACCAGTTCTGTGAGCATCCTGATTACCAGTGTTTCGAACTCCACATCTGTTAGGTTGGCTGTCTCTTGATCGCTTAGTTTTATTTCCGAAGCTTTGATCTGTTCTTTTGTTTGGGTCATTTTTTTTTTTGTCTCCGTGCCCCTATTATGTTGCGAGGGGCAGAACCTTAGGTGTTCGCCAGGGTGGGGCAACCCACGTCACCACCTTGTGGCACTGTATGTGGGGGAGGGGTCTGAGAGGGAATAATGCCACCTGCTTGGCTCTTGGCCTGCTTTCAGTCACTTCCCCTGCTACCCACAAGCAAATTGGGCCCCTCTGGTGCTCATTCCCAGGTGGGTTGGGTTTGTGTATGTTCTAGGACCCTGTGGGTCTCTCAAACGAGCTCTTCTGTGAGACTGGCCGTCTCTTCCGCTGCCACAACCCCCACAGGTTTTTACCGGTAGAGGTTTTGAAGCTTTCTTTTCCTGCCAGAACTCTGGGTTGCACGGTCTCTCTCCCCAGTCATTCCTCCCGGTTAATCCGCTCGCAAATGTGGGACTGCCCTTTCCTCCGGCTGCCACCTTGCCGCGTGTCCTCTCCACCCTGGCTGCCCGTCTCTGCCCCTCCTACCCGTCTGGATGAATGTTTCCCCTTTAACTCCTTGGTTGTCGGACTTCCACACAGTTCGATTTTTTGGCAGTTCTGGTTATTTTTTGTTTTAAAATTTACCGTTGTCCTTCTTTTTGTTGTGTGAGGAGACAAAGTGTATCTACCTGTGCCTCCATCTTGGCTGGAAGTCTAGTCTCTCTTTTTTCATCTGGGCTTTTTTTAGTTAGTTGAGTGGGGGACCAGTGCATAATACCCATTTTCCCTACCAAAGTTGGAACCAATTAAGATATAAACTTAAGACACACAGACACAGATGGTGATAAGTTACAGATAAAAGCTGGACTGAAGGAAATGACTTATTAGGTATATGGCTGGTTAGCTTTTCTGATACATACACCCAGAATTGAATTTATGCCCCGAATGACTGCCAGGGCTAGGCCACCCTGCAGGGGCAGGGCCCTCCCCACCTTGCAGAGAACTTGGGTTCTGAGGACTCAGATGAAATTTGGCTCAGATGAAATTTGGAGAGGATGGGTCTGATCAGAACATGCCAGCTTTCTTCTCTGGACTAGCTCAGTGAGTGGTGGGAGGGAGAAGGGAGCTGGAAGTGTGCCTTATTCAGCCCTTACACATGTGATTGGATCATGGTGGTGCGGAGCCTCTCTCCCGTCAACATATTTCCTTTGAATGTCTGGTGATTTTTTTTCCCTGATTGCCCTGTTTTAAATGGGGAGCTCTATAAGCCCCACTGTAGTGTACTGTAGTATCTGGCAAGCTGCATTGCAGAGCGATGGAGTAGCAACTCAGTGTTTTGTTTGTGAGGTTCTAGCCCTACTCCCACTTCAATATCTGTAGCCATGTCTTTTCTCTGGAAGCATTCAGTTTTTCGAAAGGAGAATTCTTTTATCTCTCCAGTGGGCATTTATAGCTGCTAGCTTCCTGACCACAGGGCTAGGGGTCTGACCATTCGTGTAAGTCTTAATTAACCCCTTAGTTTTAACCCCAGCATCAATACTACCTTTAATGCACCTGATACTTCATAGTTTGAGGCTCTTTTCCATTTCTACACAAAAAAATAAGAGCAAAGGCATCTGGCTATGAGGGTGGGGACATTTCATTCTCACTGGCCCCTCTCTGAGCCTCATGGACCCAGTCCTGTTTTAGCCCAGGACCTCACCAGCATCTTCGCTAATACCCCAGAGCTAGTGCCTCAGCTCTGCCGACTCCACGACTGCCTTATCTGCCAAGGTGTGTTGAAAACTGTCATTTGTCACTGTTTCTTCTTTAGTTGTCTCTTCTTATTCCTTTACTGTGATCTTAGGTTTTGGAAAAGAGAAGAAATAAGTGGTAGTGACCAAGATACCACATTTAACTTGTTTCAATAAAGTCTTACGGGTTTTATTGGTATAAAAACAC
>PVJD01009602.1:0-61167 GCA_004026545.1 Mormoops blainvillei
TCCACGTGTTTCATAAGAAAGAACAGTGGGTTACTTACTTGACACTATGCCGTCAAACTTAAAAAGAAACCAACAAGATCAAACAGGGATGGAGTCTAAAGTGTATACCATTCAGGCTGATCTTTCATTTTTTATTTTTTAAAATAGTATACAAAATTCTGACTACAGAATTAGGTATGCAAATATATGTCTATTTCGAAGGAGCACGAACCCCAGAGCTTCAATTTCATTAGCATCATAAAAATTGCCTCCGGCTCAAAGTTTAAAATTTTCTGTTTGGGGACTTTCTGCGACTGCTCTAAAAAGTATATATTTTGTTGCTGCAGTTGCTGTTAGTCACGGCCTGATGACAGTACAACTCGAACACAGAGGCGGACCCTGTGCACTGCTCCAGCTCACCGGGGATGAAAAGGCAGGAGAGTGAACTGGGCTGTGGCCCGGTTCATCCAATACTGCGGGCACGTCAGGATCACTTGGGGAACTTTATAAAAGTACCGATGTCTAACCAAGCCCCACCTTCAGCGGTTCTGAGTTCATCGGTCTGGAGGGGGGCGTGGGCACCGGCGTTTGAAAGAGTAATCTCCGCAGATCCGAGATCACGGAGTAATCAATAAGCAGCAAGCATAATCGATAAAGAGCAGGCCTAATGCCCACGCCAAAGAGGAAATTGCCCATTTCACAACAGTCCCTGGGTCAAGGCCGCTAAGCAGAGAACACCTGTTACAATCTCTGGTTGATGGTCCTTGGCCTCAAGGAACAGACATTTCCGGAAAGGCCTTTTGTCCTTTATCATGAGGGACAAAGATCTTTTGCCTAAAACCTGGAATATGAGGCACTGATAAACAGATGGTTTAAAGGTCGCCGTGGTGCCTTGTTAACTTCTATATCGCATGCTAGAACAAGTAACTTAAAGCCTGCTGGCACCAAATTCAAATTCTTACACACCCTGTTGCTTTGACTATAACCCAAATGAGCATATTTTTAGCCATTTAGAGCCTGCCTGGTTCACCTACCTCACGAAACTGCACCAACGCCTAGCTATAAATAAGACAGGCTCCATGGCTATAAAAGACCTACACAACTGCTGGCCTTCAGGGCTCTCTGAAGACCCCCAGAGACCCCTCACCTTGCTGCGGAGCCACCTGTACACTGAGCCCTCTGTCCACACCCCCCCCTCCCACAGGTGTCCCTTACTCTCCTGAGTGGTGTTGACTTTGCGCCAGCTATCTTTGGAAGGTCTCTCACTTTGAGAGGCTGTCCCTCTCTAGGGAACCTGTGCCACCCAGTAAAGCTCATTGGGCAATATTACCATCTTGTGGTCCCATCTTTTCTCTGTCAGCCCCTAAATCCTCGTACTCACTATAGGCCCCTCTGTGGAGGGGCAGAACTGGCTGAATTTGCAGTTGTCACCGGGAAGGCCTGCGTCCTTATCCTCTCCTGGGATTGAGGGCTGCGATGAGGCCCCGCCCCGCCCACTGGTATAGCTTTGATTCACAGAAAACTTCAGAGGCTGCCGTTGATAACCCAGCCCTAAAGCAGGAGGCACTAGGATTCTGTGTTGACAGGGAGCCCTGCATCACTTGGCTCTACAGCACTGCAGGTTTTCACAAACTTGGGAACCATGCGAATGTTCAATAATATGAAAAAAGGACAATAGCTCTTTGTCCCAAAATTTGAATCTAACACTTATATAAAATAGTAAAAATTTGGAAATAGTATTCAACTACAGGAAAATAGTTAAACATATTATGGTTCCCTTGATTTTTGAGAAAAGTATAGAAACTAAAGAATCTGATTAAGTTATAAAGTTAGGTGATAAAAGCAGGTTACAGGAGTAGAGTTTCAGTGTGATCTCGATGATATAAAAGTCTTTAAAAATCCAGGACATGAAAGAATCTATCAACATACGACTGTTTCAACACAGGCATTGAGAAAGAATATGGCACCTAAATCAATTTTTCCTTCCTCTGCACCCTTTTTTGCTGTCGTTGTTGACAAATTTTGGAGGTTCAACATGTTTTAATTTTATAATAGAAAATAAGCTTTGATAACCTTGGTATGGACTAAGCATCCCTACTCTGATCTATAATTTTTTGGGGAGGGACGGACAACCCCAGTGACACCTGTGTGCTCTGTGAAGTGCCATAAAAATGTGACGGACACATCTGTAGCTTTGCTCAGTTTCCCTCCAGTTTTGGCAGAAATATCTAAAAATGTATACTTGTCATGACTGCAGTTCTATTTTTACTGGTTCCCTTATTTAGGCTTTTGTTTAAGATTTGTTTTTGTTATGAGGAAAGAAAGCAGTATTTTTTAAAACCGCTTCACTGAGGTATGACTGACATGCAAAAAGCTGTACATATTTAATGCCTACACCTCGATGAGTTTGGGGATAAGTATATACCAAAAAACCATCTGACATTTTTTTCTCCTCAGGCACAGTGATGATGCAACGGCTTAAAATACTTGCTTTAAAATATGGTTACTGGTTGTTCCTCTTACCGTTTTGTTCTTTTTTTCTTCCACCTTGGCTTCTTCCTCTCAATTTTCATCATTAAAAATCTAAACAAAATTATTTGGCACTTCCTCTGCACAGAAAATGTGAATGGCAAGCCACTGAGACATTGCCCTTGCCTTCTGGAACATTCGGGCAGGTAGAAGACAAGGCCCTAAAGAAGGAGCCAATGGCCTACTCTGCCAGCTCCCGCTCGCCCTGGGCGGCGTCCAATACCTGCTCTCTCCCAGCATGTTCTCGGGCATTAGTATTGCCCTAAATGAGATGAGAAGCTGAATGACTTTGTTCAAGGCCATCTCTCTAGAAAACAGAGGCGCTGGAATTCAAAATGTGTCATTTACGTATCACAGAGCCTCGACTCCAACAAGCTGACATAGTTGAGAAGTCAAAGGTTGTTTCCCCTGACCTGGACTCTTGCTGGTAAATTCAAGCCACACAGCACGATGTTAAAAGTCCTTAAATCATTAGCATCACATCAAATTCTATTTTCCCGGGCACCCCACATGTGGTCTCCTGCCTTCCTCAGTAATTGGCAGGAGTCAGTGGACCGGAAGGTGCCTCGTCATCATTCCGACTTGAGGTCTTCACCTGTCCAGTGAGAGCATGACCGGCAATTTCAATGAACAGAACCTCTGGTTCAGCAAAGCAGTGAGGGGGTTCCTCCCTTTCTCCATCCCTCCTCCATACTTGAGAGGGACTTGGAATTAGTAGAGGGAAGAGCAGCATATAAATGACAGTACCTAAGAGTGCATTTGATTGTGGCCTCAAGCTTTAGGGACTCCCATAAGATACTCATTCATTCCCTCTTTGCTTTTCTGAGTACCCCCACGAAAAGGGCAGAGAGCTACTGTAGAACTCTACCTCACAGACTTTCCAGCTCTGCGGCCCCTCCCACTGCCGAACCAAACAACCCTAAGGAATGATTCTGATTCGCTTTGCTCAAGTTACATGCTTATCCCTGGACCAAAACCAGTGGCCTGGTGAATTGGGTCCTATGCTTGGCTGGGCCAAGGTCACTTGTCCTCCCTCTTCTCCTCCCAAGGGTCAGGGAGGTAAAGCATTTGCATTGGGATTACACAACTGGACAGGTGGGGAGAGTAACATGGCAGAGGAGGCATAAGAATTACTGACCAAGGCAACAAAGCTGAGTTTGTCACCTGGTTCCAGAATATGAGCTCACTGTACTTTATCCCGCTGTGCCCCAACTTCCCAAGTAAAGGGATGCGACAGGAAGGCTTACGGCAGAGCTATTAATAAAAAACTAGGTAACCATGTCTCTGTTCCTTGTGAGATGTGAAATCCAGCTTTTCACTTACATTTTCTAAAAAAAGTCACTTCGCAATAAAACAAACACTTGAACTATATAATTAATGGTCTATATGGTTTCCTTTAAATTTGTTGAGCCAATATTTTATAGGTTTGGGGGGAAGCTATAAAGTTTTCTAGGTTTCCCAAAGATATGATTGCAAGTATTTTTCTAGAGGTCATACCAATGATATCACCGGTTGCTTGTAAATTAAAACTTTTAAGGGATTTGGTGCCAATGCCTGGGGCTGGAACGTCCCCATCCTTGTGTTTTGGTGAGACTCTTTCGGTTGCCAGGAAAATGCTTCTTCGGGCTGGGCAAGAAATAGGTCATTATAAGGATTCCTACTGGTTGGAATTTTGCTGACCTGGGGTGCTGCCAGGAGCCCGCTGGATGAAAGGGCTCCTATTTCACGTCTTTCTCACGAGCCTCTCCCTAGGCACCTCCATTTCTCCCCATTCTCTGCTTGATTCTTTCCCCATTAGTGGCTGGCCCCAGCCTGCCGAGAGCCTCTACCGCAAATTCTAGGGGGCGCTCACATGACGGCTTCGCTAATCATTCCCGCCCTTGTTCAGTCCTTTGCTCCAGGTTGCCTCACGGATCACCGATTGGCCTCCGGATGGCAGCTTCTAGCTTGGATTTCCTTCTTGGCTC
The DNA here is from genome assembly GCA_004026545.1 of Mormoops blainvillei. Taxonomy (NCBI): domain Eukaryota; kingdom Metazoa; phylum Chordata; class Mammalia; order Chiroptera; family Mormoopidae; genus Mormoops; species Mormoops blainvillei. The sequence goes on from PVJD01009602.1 coordinate 4,476, forward strand.
CCTCGAAAACCTTCCCTGAACAAAGACTGCGGTAGTGCTGGTGCCCTGAGGAGGGAATTGCGGGCAGGTCAGTAGTTTGAACCAGAAGCAGGGCGGCGGAGGTGGTGGGGGTGGGGATGGTGGGGGTGGGGTGGGCCTTGGTGCACCAAGAGAGTTGCATTGAGTACACCAACGTACAGGCCAAGCAGGAGTCTGTGCGGCACAAAGGAGGAAGCTGTAGCCTCTGGCTCTGGGTAGCCTCTCAGATTTCTCTATATGAGCGAAGGAATGCTTGCCCTTCTTAAAATACATCGACTCTCCCTGGTTTGTTTCTCGCCCCGTTCCATCCCACGGAGTCACCATACACGCTTAGGAATCGGCAGCAGATGCTGAAGTCACAGGAACACAGCCTGGCAATTAGAGCAATTCTCGAATTAGTTGATGGAATTTGTGTTTCTCCCTGTATAGAGGAGAGCGTGGTGACCCAGAAAGGGGACATGGGTTAGCCAAGGTCACCACCAATTCGTGGCAAAGCTATGAGTCAAACCCAGGCCTGCTGACTCTTTGGGGTCCTTTGAACCTCCTACTGTGGGCATATTTGGAGGGTTGGATGATGTTGGTGAGGGAGAATGCTGGCTTGAGCTAGTTGGATTTGGCAGGGGCCCCTTGTCTTCTCTGTTGACTCAGATCTGGGACAAGGTTCCTCCTGCTTCCCCGCGGCACGGGTGTGGGCCAGCTGCGGGTCCCCACTGTGCGGCAGTCGTGCGGAGGAGGCGGGCCAAGCGTTTTCATTTTATAGGCCATTAGCTCTTGGAACAGGGACTTTTTTTGTACCCTTGGCCTCCCATGCCTTCCATCGCCTGCTAGGTCGGCGGAGGAGGCTACGGTCTGGGAATCCGGTGCAGAGAGCTGGCTAATGAAGCCCGATTTGGCTGGCTGCAAACTTTCCTTCGGCTGCTGAGAACTTCACCCAGAGCCACGCTGTCCTGGTTTTGATTATTTTCCCTCCTACAGCTCTTGCTCACACACTCTTCTCCAAGGTGAGAAAGGCACAGGGAGACGGAGGTAAGCTGAGGGACAGAAAAGGAGGCAGAAAAATATCAGGAGACAAAGAGGCAGAGAATCTGTGAAACAAAGAGACCATACAAGATATGAAAGAGGCGGCCAGAGGGGCCGGAAAGGCCGGGAGGAAAACACGGTAATTCAGGGGCAAAGGGAAAAGAAAAAAGACAAAGAGATGCAAGAAATGGGGAAGAGGTGAGCCCATGGAATAGAATTTAGAGATTCTGGCCAAAGCCTTCCATGGTGTCACTATGGAGATCAGTTTCCCCCAGGTCGCCCTGAACTGAGCTCTGGAACCAATACCCACAACCAGAATGTCTAGTTCTTTCTGTGGGAAGCATTTAGTTCCTTGCAACCAAAGGTGCTCAATACATATTTACTGAGTGAATAACTGAGAGCTGAAATGATCAGGGGACTTCAGCCATGTCAAATGAGCCAGACTGAAAATTGGTCATCGTTAGTCTGAAGAAGAGAAGCCGGCAGAGAACCCGACCAGGCATCATAAGGATTTCACATATTCAAAGGGCTGTCATTTGGAAAAATGGTTAGATCTGATATATTTGCACGCTAGGCATCAAAGCAGGACTTGCGAGTGAAAGCTACAGGTGTTACGAGATGAATCTGGGATCAACGCGAACAGCCCGCACACTCAGAAGGGCACCTTTTTCGTACTGAGAGGCTTGTAAGGAACATCTGAACTTACAGTTGGAAGGAATCTTACCACTGGAATTGGAGTATTAATGTGAAGCAAAAACAAATGGTTTTCCTGGGCAATTTCTACCTAATTCTGAAGACTCCTAATCACTGGTCATGTATGAATGGGTGGCAGCTATCCATGTCTCCTGAAACTGGATTTGGAGGTGGTTGAGTGTGTGTGTCTGGGGTGGGGCACTATCTGGGGTCGATGCAGCAACATTAACTTCCTTCCTTGAACAGTGCTGGGCAGGTTTTTACCAATGAGAGGACGCTGAGCAAGATGAGGCAGGCGGAGTGAAAGGAGGACCGCGTTTGCTGGAAGCTGGGGTGGCCGGGTTCGGTGGCTTTGCAGACCTCGGCGTGAGCCCTCATTTCATAGCTGTGGATTCCTGAGCTGCACTCAACACTTAGTACATCAGAATTTGAGAATTTGAGAATGGCTTGGAAGGAAACAATCAAGATCCAGAGTAAAAATTCTATTCTTAAGAACTTCAGTATGTGGGCAGTAGGAGAAAAGGAGAAAGTGACTCAGCAGTGACATGGGAAACACTGAAGAGAACTGGGGATGTAAATTCTGGCCCCATTAAGAGTCAGGGCTGACAGTCACCCCCCAGACAGAGTGTTTGCTACGAGGCCTGGGTCTGAATCCCGGATCCTTCATTTACTACCTGTGTAAACTTGGGAAAGTTCCTCAACCTGATGCTTTTTTGTCTCTAATGTGGGGACAGCAGTGTCACTTTCACAGGATTACTACCCCCTTACCCCATTTATCCTTCCAACAATCATTTATTGATATGAGAGGCCATTCAGTTTAAACTACAGGTACATTTACCTTTCCCTTTCACCTGTAATGAGGGGGTTTTAAAGGTGAAATGTAACAATATTTCTATTTCCAAATCCACCACTATTCAAAATTATGAGCATTGCACATTATTCGGCACCCAGAAACTCAGGGATGGACACCCAATTCAGCCTTGGCTGATCCCCGGGTACCGTTCTCTTGGATATAGTGACTGCATTAGGGATGGGCACGTGACCTAAGCAAAGCCAATCAGATCTGTTCTCTGGGGTTGTTATATGGGCATTGGGAGAAAGAGGTTTCCATTTTCCTGGAGTTGCCAAGCTGGAGAGTATAAAGCAGGGCCTGCTCGTGCCATGGTTTTAGCACGTGGAGAGAACTGGGCTGCAGAATGTTGGAGGGATGGTCGTGTTCTCCACTGTCTGCTGCCACGAGGAAGGCATTTCCCCTGAGCCCAGTCTTGGCCTTTCTCCACCCTTTACTTCCTCTGCCCTGCGGGGAGCCGGACTGAGTCGTGTGACTGGAAGGTGTGGCAAGAGACCTGACCTTGAGGCTCAGTTTTTAAGATAGTATTTGCCGGTAGGAATTGATATAAAACCTCCGAAGGACAATTTAAATTTTAAAAATGTACACATATTTTCAAAGCTAAATAATTTTAAATCCAGAAGTTTGTGTCTTAAAAAACAAAATTACCCTAAAAAGAGTCAATGAATTCCGAAATTAAATTTTGTACACCATTGACATTCTTATTTTATAGTTTGTTCAGTTTCTTCTTGATTTATTATGTATATCAATGTCAATGTCTTAATGCTTGCAAGCTGCATTTTCAATCATTGCTATTTCCTAGCATCTTGAAGTATGAATGTTTTGGCCTTCCAGTTGTTAATAGGTTGGTTGGATATAGCCCGTTCATTTTGAACTAAATGCAACTAAAATTTAAAGGTCTTTCAAAGAGTATAAAATCAAATTGATGACAAGAACAAAGAAAGAAACAGTTCTACTGAATTATTTTCCTTGTATATTCAATATCAGCTCATGGGTAAGAAAAAACCCTGTATTTTGGCCACTCTCTCTGTGCTTATATCAATTTTTTAATTAACAAAAATACAGTCTTGAAAACATTACAGTTTTGGTTTAAATGTTTAAAAATTAACAGTGAGTTGAAAAATAGTGCATTCTTTGGAAAACTGATTAAAGTACATGACTACATAGGAAAATACTTATATTAATATGTAATATTTAGATAATAGAAAAGTTATAATGTATGTGAGCATCACTTTTTTATTTTTATAAAATTACTCTTTAAAAATGAGTTCTCAAGCATTTTTGTCTAACTTTTTTTATTAAAAATAAACATTTCAAAGCACTCCCCCCCCTCCCCCCGACACACACACATTGACCTGTGCTCTGCCAGGGGCCGGGGGGCGAGGCCACGTCCTCCTTTTCCTCTTGGAAAGCAGCTGCACAGAGACAAAAAGACCTGCCGCCCCTTCTTGCACTATCTTTCTGGGGGAAACCTGCCTATTTCTTAAGTTCGGTCTCATTTGCCTTTCGTACTAAGCAACATTCTCCCACCTAACCTTTCTCGGTAATGAAAACAATCTGTAGGTCTCCCTTAAGGTTTTTGGTATTGTTCTAATTCCTCATTTGCTCAGAATCCCAGAGAAGGAAGAAAAGTGCAGTGACGTGGGAGTACCCAACAGAGACCTCTGTAGAACGAGACAGCGAGGAAAGAGAGAGGTCATGCAAGCCCCTGAAGCTCTTGTTTTTCAGACTCATCCTTGTATTTTACAAGCTCCTGGGGTATTCTTTCCAGCTATGTCAGCTTGTATATTTCCATTTCACTTTCCCTGGTCTGAGGTGAGTTTCCTTTAATAGAAACTAAATAGTCCTAGAACACTTAGGTGCTTTTTCTTCTTGAAATAGTGTTTGCTGAAGCTCCAGATGGGGCAGGTGACTGGGATAAAGTTAGCCTCCCGAAAAAGAGCTCAGCAAGCCTGGCTTTGGGGAGCAGGGGAGGAGAAATAAAGTCCTTGGTCTTTGACCCAGGAATCTCATGTCTTGGTCAGCATCGGTGAAACTGGCAGACTAGCTCTTTCCTTGTCAACAGGGTAAAATCTCAGAGCCTTCACAGTTACTGACAATTGGTCTTACGTACTTATCAGAGAATAATCGAAAAGCGGAGAAATTTAATTTCCAGAAATGCACTTGTTATTAATAGCTACTTAAGATACCTCCACCTCTGTCCAAAACTCCTTTTTCCATGGTAACTGTGATAAGAGTTGATTCTGTGTTAAGCTGGGTGGAGACCGTTAGTTGATGACCTGCTACGGATGGTGAAGGAAGCTGTTCTTTGTCTCTTTGATCCCACACCTGGTTTCAATTTTCAATACTGGGTAGCTACTAGATGCTAGACACTGTGCTAAAGGCTTTTATACACGTGATACAATGTCATTGACACAACGATGCTATGATATAGATAATTACCCTTGGCTTACAGGTTTGGGGTATTATGGGAAGACACTGAAGCTAAGGGAGGCCAGGCTGCTCCTCCAAGATAGTAAGTGGCAGCACTGAGCTGAGGGAGCTCTGTCCCCAAAGCTCACACTTTCTACTGCATTCATGGCTTCCACATGGGGCTGCTTGATGCGCCGGGGCTAACACATAGGGTTTATGGTGGGGCAAGGGAGAATGCAAGGGGGTGGTGCTCAACCAGAAAAGCTCTACTTTTTCTCTTTTATGCTTTGAGACCCTTCTCCTGCAGACCATTAGTAAACTATGCTCTCTAGTGCTCTCATCCAACGACAGCACAGCTTCTAGAATACAGTCTGTGACTCAGAAGGCCAAGGCAGCTGATTCTGGAGCAGAGATAGAGAATAACCTTCATTCCTTCAGTCATTCCCTTAGTCAATATTAGAAATCCCCATCATGGTCAGTGGGAGAACTAAGAAAAATAGAACAGAGGTCGCAAACTGGCAAGCCACATGCTGTGTTTGTCCTGTAGTCTTGTTTTCTCTGGCCTAAGTAGTGTTTTAGAAAACGCGAGGCAGCCCTGGCTGGTGTAGCTCAGTGGACTGATCGTTAGCCTGCAAACTGAAGAGTCACTGGTTCAATTCCCCAGTCAGGGCAGATGCGGGCCAGGTTCCCAGTAAGGGACGCTTGAGAGACATCCACACATTGATGTTTCTCTCCTCTCTCCCTTCCCCTCTGTCTAAAAAGAAAACAAATAAAATCTTTAAAAAGAAAGGAAGGAAGGAAGGAAGGAAGGAAGGAAGGAAGGAAGGAAGGAAGGAAGGAAGGAAGGAAGAAAGGAAGGAAGGAAGGAAGAAAGAAAATGTAAGGCAGTCCCAAGAACAGAGGGGTTTTATATGAAAACTTCTTTCAAAGAGCTATAAGTGCCAGCAGTCCCGACCACGCATTCCCAAAGAGCAGCAAGTGGCCACTGGGAGCACAGCTGCCCCGTTCACTCTCAGTTTCTCCGTGGTCACCAACCACCACATTTTGATGCTTCCCAGCCTTAGGCTGAGTGTCAGTTGCCATTTGTCATTATACACACGTGGTTGATTTATCAAAGAAAACTGTTTCCATATGCCCATGTCTTTGGGAAAAGTGGGAAAATGGAAGATGGTATGAAGGCCACACAACTTTAAGAAATATATACCCAGTACACTTGCTTATTGAGGGTACCTGCCTGGCCCAGCGTTCGAATTTCTGATGCATAAAATAAAAGCTATAATTCCTGCCTTCTGGAAACTTCGAATGGAACAAAAGATGGAGTTTGACCCCATTTTGACCTTTTATTAGTTGCTTATTTCTCCAGTGGAACCAACAGGATGAAAGCCAAGTTCTTCAGCAGGAGGCCCATCATCCCCTATAAACACCTGCTGTTCCAGCCCTTCTCCTGCTGAGCCCCATCTCAGATTTCATGTTCTAGCAAAATCGAACTGCTTAAACCGTTCCCTCCATTGTAATGCTTTAGCCCGTATTGAACGATATTCCATCTTTTAAGAGAAAACAGAGGAGGTACCACTTTGAGGAAAACTCTGACTCTTTTCCTCTCTTATCCCTTTCAGGTCTGATGTAGAAGACCTCTCCTTTCTGCTCCCCTTGGAGCCATTTAATTACCTGCCGGGAAATTTGTTATTTGGGAAGGGAAGGGCATCAAGGCTGCTTGGTGGAAAAACAAGTAGTTGAGCTAATCCGTTCAGAAAATGACTGAGTGAAATAGCCAAACCTAGGAAAGGGAGACACAAAACGAGGAGAGAGAATACAGAACTGTGTATGTTTTGTATCCTTTTAACCATAAGAGGGAGCAGAGTCAAGGTCACAGTGGAATGAGGACAAGTAGAGGGAAGATTTCCCCACCCAACTGTATTCCTTGTGTCATTATTTCACTCTTTATTGCCCTGGTTATAAGAAGCCCATCTTCTGTAAAGTTGGGAGAAAAGCGAGCCAACCAACCAACCGATCAACCAACCAAAAATATACCTGCAGATGAACCAGTAATTTGAGAAGGAGATGCCTGTGGTCTAATTAGCACTCTGTCGGGGGAAGGTCTGGGGAGGAGTTGGGACAGTTGTAGGCTAAGATCGAGATTCCGTCTGCCTGTCAGTTAAATATTGCAGTGCCCACACTTGCCTTTGGGCTCGTTCCTCCTTCCACTGAGTAAGCTTCTCCCTGTGCTCACTCCTAAGTCCATGTCTCCAGCTACACCCATCCCCTGGGCAAAGATCTATAATTACAATTGCTGATTTCATGTCTCCAGATGCTTAGCATGTGCAGTATTGAGCATAGTGATTATTGATGAGTATTCCAGGGGAGTCACGTTGTCCTGAGATGATTCCCAGCTCTCCCTCTTCCTGCCTAACCACAGGCAAGAGACCAACAGCACAGTGATGAAACCATATGTTCTGAAGCCAAATCGCCAAGGTTCATGTCTCAGGTCTGCCCATTTATCATGATTGACCAGATTAAGTACTTATCACGTTCCCACAGAATCCCATATTTAATCAATTTCCTAACTACTTCATTAGAAAGGAAAATGTATGAGGGCAGGGTTCATAGTGTCTTGTTTAGCATTATATTCCCAAGGTCAAGTCTAATATCTCTCGCACAGTAAGCATGAAGATATACTTCGGGGGTGGAAAGACAGATGGATAAATGAGCTGGGTTGGCAACTGTGCACAGACTATGGAGAATTTAGAGGGTGGACTGTTTTGCAGCCACATTGATATAGTATTCCTAAGCACTTGAATTATTTCCAAGTTTCCACTAATAAACCTTATGGAACAAGTTTTATTATTATTCCCATTTTTAGAGATGAAGAAACTGAGGCATGAAGAGGTTGAGTGACACGCTCAAGGTCACAGAGCTGGTTAGCACCCCAGGCAGGATTTGAACTCAGAGACATTATGACACCAGGACCCCTGAGATGGATCACTGATTACACTGCTCCTGTTTTGTAGGTTAGGAAACACACGGCTAGTTTGTGGAAGTGGCTCCCCGAGAACCTCGGTCCAGAGTTTTTGTCTTGACACCGCGTAGACTTTCTTGGGCTATTTTCTCCAATGGTTCAGTTTTTATTCTTGAATTCCAAATAGAATTCAACTACCGGGAAACTCAGGATCATTTTTCAATGTTTCACCTTTATTTCTGTTTTCAGGGAAGGAAAGTTGAAAAGAAAGTCAGCAGCCTGGAAAATGAAACATTCCGCCTTTGCCTCCCAACACAACAAGGCCAAGCTGTGACTCAAACCAGTCTTTCTGCTGCTTGGCCATAAATCCCTCCAAACTAAATCGGTGTTAAAATTAACGAGAGAGAGCCCTGGCTGGTGTAGCTCACTGGATTGAGCGTCGGCCCGCGGACCGAAGGGCCACCCGTTCGATTCCTCAGTCGGGGCCCATGCCTGGGTTGCAGGCCAGGTCCCCACAAGGGGGCACTTGAAAAGCAACCACACACTGATGCTTCTCTCCCTCTCTTTCCCTCTCTCTAAAAATAAATAAATAAAATCTTAAAAAAAAATTAATGAGAGAGTGGGGTCTGGCCATAAACCACAGCGATCCAAACAATCAGACCACTGAAAAAAAAAACCTTCTCCCCTTTATTTCTGACACTGATTTAAGGGTAGATGACCTCTTGCTACCAAAAGGCTCCACGGCGTCACACCTGGTCAGCAGACTCCCACGCTCGAGTGCGCAGCGGGTGCTTTGCCCTCCTTAGTCTTCACATCTTTCTGATGTCGCGGGCCAACTGGAAATGGGTGTCTTGCATGTCGTGGGGACGGGTTTGGGAGGTCAAAGGCCCAGGCTCTCCCTGGCTCTGCCACTCACTCTCTGTGTCACCACCGCTGAGCAGTTTCATCCCCTGAAACCTTGGTTTTCTCACTCATAATATCAGAACTACAGCCCTATAGCCACACCTGTGAGCACTCGAGAGCACGTTCTTAGAATTCTTATTTTAACTTTTCCTAAGTAATGGCTCCAGCCCTACTCTTTCCATAACTCATGGGCTCAAGGCTAATGCATGCCCTGTCTGCCCTCTGGACCACAGCCCATCTAGGCCTGATGAAATGACGTGGCCACCGTCCTGGAGCTGCTATGACCAATTACCACAAACTGGAGAGCTTAGAATGATGGAAATTTATTCTCTCACAGCTCTCGAGGCTAGAAGTCTAAAGTCAAGGGGGTGGGAGGGGTATGTTCTCTCGAAGTTTCTAGGGGAGTATTCTTCTATCTCTCTTCATAGCTTCTGGTGGTTGCTGGCAATCTTTGCTGTTCCTTGGCTTGTAGATGCATCGCTCCAATCTCTGCCTCCACTGTCACATGGCTTTGTCCCTGCGTGTCTCCTCTGTGCTCAAATTTCCCTCTCCCCTAGGGACATCAGTCATGGGGAAAGAGCTCATCCTAATCCAGTATGACCTCATTTTAAGTTTTTAAATCTGCAAAGACTCTTTTTTATTGCCAAATGAGGTCACATTCATAAACATCGGGGGTCAGACTTGAGCGCGTCTTTTTTGGGCAACAAAATTCAACCCACTGTAGACGGGTTGTATTCGCATTCCTGGTGCGGTCCTTGCATCAGGCCAGGAAGATGGATGAGAAGATACAGAAACCTATGACAAAAATGTAAGGAGCTATTTTTGGCTGAAAAACAGTCACAATTAATAAGATACCTTATATTTACATGGTGCTTTCTGATGAGTGTTTTTAGGCATTTATTTGACTTTCACAAAAATGTAACGAAGTCAGTAAGGCAGGAACTTTTATATCCGTTTTACAGAGGAAGAGGTTTGGAGGCACAGATTTATTGAAGACATCTTCCAACCCCATTTATACATGGAGCTGCTGGTGGGGAGAGTAGGGATGAGTGGAGAGGTGAGGGCTGAGGGGAAAATTATAAATTAACATAAGAGAGGGTCTTTGCATGGACTAACGATGAGAACGAAGCAAGACCGGAAGAATCTGATTACCCTCATTCTTCAAGCACCAGTGTCAACCCTCCAAATCAATCCCACACCATCCTGAGACCCAGAGTGATTTATCTAAAGCCAACTAACTAATAAGGAGTAAAAACCATATTTTGATCCAGAATTTCTATTTTCCCACACAAAATTCTCCAACTCAAATATTTTCTTTTATGAAACGCAATTTTTGTAATTCAATTGGCTTCTGTTAGAGGACTCCTCACTTTGTAGCCATCCCAACAAGCAAGGCATCTGCTTGGGATGCAGCTAGACGCTCCTTAATCAGTGAGGCAGCTCCCCAGGGCTCGGTAATTATCCTCCAACCCACTGAGGTCAAGGGCAGTGCTGCTGCAACTGTACTTTGCTTGCAAAGAGCTTGTGAACTTCCTGAGACAGGCCTGCTGTGTCTAGGGGATGCTGGTCCTCAGCTATCACCATCAGTATCTCTCCTGTGCAGAGGCCTGTGGGAACGATGAGACTGTTAAAGTAGAAAGGCCTCCTTGCAAAGCTAACCTGAGGTTCGCGTCTTGCAATGTGGCTGGTAAACAATTTCTAATATTGATATTAAACTTTCAACGAATGATCTGAATGGCTCCTTGTGCCTCGATGGTTTGTACCAAAAACACGGTTTCTTCTAACCACTTGCTTTCTTTGCATGAGTCTGGAATTTGCATGTGTGCTAAGCAGAGGGTGCCTCCATGACACCCCCTGTAAAGCTTTCGGTGTGGAGTGTCTAATGAGCATCCCTGGGAGACGACGTTCCCCATGTGTTGTCACAGCTTGTTCCTGGAGAAAGTAAACATGTCCCATCTGATTCCTCTGGGAGAGGACTCTTGGAAGCTAATGTCTGATTTCCTCCAGACTTCACCCTACGAACATGTTCCTTTTTCAATTTGCTTTGTATTCTTTCAATGTAAAAATCTTAGTCACGAGTACAGCTATTTGCTGAGTCTTGACAACCCTTCTGGACAATCTTTGAACCTAGGCATGGTCTTGAAACCTCCAACACAAGGCTCTTCCACCCCCAGGCTGCCGCTCCCCCATAGCTCTATCTTTCTGGAAGATCTTTGAGGAATAGATGGCTTAGACTGGAATTCCATCGCTATAGGTAATACCCAACAACTGCTAGCTAGTTAACTCTTTTAGTTTGTGATGCATCCAGGGCTTGGTTAGTTTGCCACATGTTCTCTTTCTTTTTTTTTTAATGATCTATCGAAGGGGATATTCTTTCTGAGTAAAGAAAGCTCTTTTTTGCCTTATTTTGGCCATGAAGACAAATCTGAAAACATTTTGGTGAATAAAATTATTATATATATAATAATATATAATAATATATAATAATATATATATATATATACACAACCCCTTTTCTGCTCCCCACCATGTCTACATTTATGACCATCACCTACACCAACAAACTAGCTCTGTCATCAGCATTTGACCCCCATGGGCACCAGCATCGCACTCACCTTCTTCATACCCAATCTCTTTCACACCTGTCACCACCTTCATCATCACCACAGTTGACACTGGGGCCGATGCCACATCCTTGCCAGCTCTCTCCACCACAAGCTCTACCATCACCACCAGTGCCATTGCCTCCATCTCTCCCATCTCGTTGTCACCCCGCCTCACCACCAGGCCGGGGCAGCAGCCATTCAATAGCACGGTTCATGCCTTATTACCATGGTTCAATCAGTTAATCAGTATTTAATAATTCAATCACCACCACTGCCTTTGCGAACAAAGTCACCACCATGATAACCATTAAAAAATCCAGACAAGTAAGAGCAGCTCTTTTATTCTCAGAAAAACATTTGAATGCTTAATGGTGATCTGAACAGAACACGTTTTTCTATATAATAACAGAGGCAGGCTGGTCTCCAGGCACAGGGGAAGGAACGGAAAAGTACTGGAGGAAACAGAAGGAAGAAATTAACACGTCCTCTCAGAATATAAATCAGGTCCAATAATCAGTGCAGTGTCCCTGTGCTTGGACGTCAAAGGCACTGATCAGGAGTGCGTTGAAAATCTCACAGCAGTTGGTACAGAACTTAAATCAACCCTTCTCGCACCCTATTTGGTTTTTATAAACCTACCTTTGTGAAAGCAACTTTAGCACTATTGCTATTAGAAGGCGGTTTAACCAGTAGACTAAGAAATAGAAGTCTTAGTGGGAGTGGTTGGGGTGAGACAATATCGGGCTAATGTACATTTGCTGGGAAAGTAAGATGTTCTGGTTCTAGTTTCCTCACTTCCTGGACTCGGCTCCCTTTGAAATAGGTGGCCCTTTGCTCAGGTGAGCTAGAGCAGAACAGATCCAGCTTATAGAGTCTAGGATATTTTCATTGTCTCTCAATGCCTGCTAGCATATGGGGTTCAGCCTTGCCTAGCTCAAAGAAGGAAGTGTTTATAAAGGGTCTTGCTAACCTAAAAGTAAGAGGTAAAGGAGAAGCAACAAGCACTGAAAGAAAGAAAGAAAGAAAGAAAAAGAAAGAAAGAAAGAAAGAAAGAAAGAAAGAAAGAAAGAAAGAAAGAAAGAAAGAAAAAGAAAAGAGAAGAAAAGAAAAGAGGGAGGGAAAGAAGGAAGGAAGGCAGGAAGAAAAAGAAAGAGAGGAAGAAAGAAAAGCTATCTGAGAAATACTGAATCAGGCACAAACTCCAGAAGCGCTCTGATTAGGGGATAAAGTCAGGGGTGTTTATGAGAAAGGGAAGGGGAATAATTACATGAACGAAGAGAAGGCATTTCTACTGGTGCAGATAAGTTACCACAGTGATGCTTATTATGAACACTATTGTTAATTTTCCATCTCGTAGTCAAAATATCTGCTTTGGTGTTACCTTCTTGCATAGTTCATTGGGAGACAAAGTTGCTTTAGTTTCCAAAGTTACTGAATTTTTCCCTGTCTTCACATTCCAAGGTTGGAGGCATCAGATGTGCCAGGCAGTTCCTCCGGGTTGGCTGCTCCACTCCATTTAAAGGGGCTCCACTCACAGTATTTCTATAGTCTTCTGCCTTTTAAGTCCTTTTCCAAAGTGCACAATTCCCACACTGTCCAGTTTTTCCTCATTCTTCTGTATCCCCACTCCCCCAAAAGTAGCTGTGATGCCTTTGGCAGAGAAGGAAGGGGAGAAGACACCAGGAAACGAGGCCCATGCTCCAAGCAGGGCTTTGCCTGTGAAGAACCTTGAGCTCCTGGCCAAGGAACTGTGGCTTATCCTGCAGGCGGAAGGGAGCAGAAGAAGGGATTTCAGCAAAAAATAACGTGGTGAGATCTGTCCCTTACCCTTAGCTACCTGATGAAACCTTTGTCAGATGGTGTCACTTCCCACACCCCTCCACGCCTCCCTACTGTGTCCCCAGCTACAGTCCTGGGCCTCATTTCATGCCGCTCTGCCCTGGAGTCATTCCAGAGGCCACCGCTGTTCCTAGACAAACCACACTCTTCTCCCCCAGGGGTGGCCCCTATCCTCTCTGGACCTGCGTCATTTCCTCATGTCACTCTGTCTCTGCTCAATGTCATGTCACAGGAGAGGCTCTCTCCTGGTGTCCATTGGCCCATTGGCTATGTCCCTATTCTCCGACAAGCTCTGTTCCTTTTAGACAACCCTCGAATCTCGCTCTTGATCATCTCCTCTCTTCTGCCCTGCACCAGGCGTACAACCTCTCCCACCTGAACTAGCTCCTCAGTGCTGTCTCATCATTTCTCCTCAAATCAGTGTTGAAGGTACTATATTGGAAATCAAATCCGCCTTGCTTTTCCCTCAAAATCCTTCTGTGGTTTTCCTGAGCATTGCTTTAGCATGTTGAGGCTAAACCCTCAGCAACGCGGTCCCTGCCTCCCTCCTCAGCTCTGGCTCCTCACTCCTTTCCCTTGCACCACCTTCATCTGAGCCGTACTGAAGGCCCCTCTTCCCTGCCTCCGAATTTTTTACTTTGTAGTTCTGCCTGCAGTCTTGATATTCTGTATTCTAATCGAGAGGTGTTCATGCTTTAAGAGAGAAAATGACCACGTAAACAAACAAATGAATACACAAAGAACAGCTGAGCAATCGTTGGAAAATTAAAAAAGAAAGTGGATCATTGTTCACGCATTGGAATGGAGGAGCTGGAGAAACGCCCTCAGTTGACCCCCCACTATAGTGAACATCCTCCGCCCCAACAGCTACTCCTGGTTACTCTCCATTTAACTCTGCCCGCTTTCCACACACAACCTTACTAATCCCTGCAATGATCCTGCTATAACTAGTCACTGATAAAGACACAGGGTCACAGCTAGAAGGTGCTAGAGCAAGATTCAGAACAGACCGGGGGTGCGTGGCGTTCAAGCCCATGCGTGTTCTTCCAACCCCATCCCCCCCCAGCACCGCCTCCAAGCTCGGGAGCCCTGCCTCTGACGCCATGGCACACGCCGAAGGCCCGCCGCTGCCTCCCTTTAAGGAAACCAGAACACCTCCTCAGAGAAGGAAATAAGACCCTCTCCGCGTGAGCTGAGCGTCGGAAGACCTGGGTCAAGGCTTTGGCTGCCCAGAGTTTCGTGTTCACTAGGATTATAGTTTTCTCAGTCAGCTTCACCCCACCTGGCCTCTCAAGAATTACTAACGCGCTCCAGCTTCCCAAAATAGCTTAATATTTTAGCTTTACTGGTTTTTTCCACAAAGGAACTTGGATAAAATTCTTCAGCACCAGGCCTTGAGGCATTTGGGGACACTGGCAGGGCTTTTGCAAGGACATTCTGCATTCACCGAGCTCCCAGAAGGGCACAGCTGCCTTTTGGTCCTCTTGTGCCTTTAAGACATCCCCATCTCTTGTCATTCTAGGGCATTCCCGCAGTGGCCCAGTGTACTGGATGGTGTTTCCCTCTCCCCATTGAGTGCTGGAACACCTGTGTTTCAGAGCAATAAGACTACCTCTCCTGCATCACATCACCCTCATGGGGACCTGTACTTTTGAGTCCCCATGTGGCCACCAAACTCAATTTTTCATCATTCCCTAAAGAGAGCTGGTTTATCGCTTTATGATTCCAGGCCTTTCCACATACCGTTTCCTCTACCAGGATGCATTAGTTGGGTAACATGTTAAACTACTTAAAAAAAAAAAAAAGACTAAAACAAATAAAGTCTTTTGAACAAGACAGGCATACATTTTTCCTGGGAAGCGACAGAGGCAAGTGGTCCCGAGCCAGGGGGCCAGTCTACTTCACAAGGATGCCAGCCACCCGCTGCCACTGTCTTTGCTGCAAGCTTGAAGCTAGCTCCCCCTCCACGTCCACATTCCAGTTCCAGTGTTTCATTTTTAAGAAGGTGACCTGGACCTTGTGTTCACATCCCGTTGTCTCCTGGCCACACCCAGCTGCAAGGGAGGTAGGGATGCGGGCTGCCAGGTAGCCACCTTCACAGCTAGAACCCAGGAGGCACTATTGCCAAGAGGAAGAAAAGGAGAGTGGAGGCGGAGGGTACTTGTCATCTTTGGTCCTTCTCCCTTGCTGTCCATCTTCTAAGGTGTCACTTTGATTGCGTGACGCTTCCTCAGACCACCCCGGGGCAGATCAGCCTGTTCCCTCTGTGTCCCCACATTGCTCTCTTTCTACCTCAAGCTAGCATTTTCCAAACTGCCTCTGAACTCACATGTTTACTGCCTCTCTGTCCCTCTACACTGGGAATATTGTGAGGATAGAGATCTTGCCTTATTTATCTTTATCCACCCCACAGTCCCTGGCTACTGTAGGCCATCAGCAAGCTCATAGGAGACAGAATGAATAATTTAAACTGAGCCGAGGAACATCATTAAATAAACTCATACTGCAGGATTTCAAAGGATGAAATGTTAGTTCTGGTGGAGTTTTGATAATAATAAGCCACATTCATATAAGGCTTAAATGATTACTAGGCAGTTTCCTCAAAATAGTATGTCATGTTGATTCTCATCCTCACCCCAAACAGTGAGGCCGACAGAACCTGTAATATTTGCTCAGGAACCCCTGGGCTTGGAAGGTTTAAGGTTAGTGCAAACCACGCAACCAGGAGGTGCTGTGCCCTAGCCTGGCAGCTGGCCTAGTTCTAAAGCTAGTGCCCTTTATCATTGAGGGCCACTCTCTTGGTGGACACAAGGGACTCCAAGGCCCAGAGAGTGTAAGTGACTCAGACAAGGCCAATGGGCTGGGCTCCCAGCGTGGCATTTCTCATTCCTTCAAGCCCAGCTGTGGGCTCCAGTGAGAGAGCTCTGGGCTCAAGACCCTGTGTGTCCTTAGACAGGTTGTTTAAGCCACGTGAGCCTGAATTCCCTTTTCTATAAAGTAAGGCTAATGGTATTCTAAATTTGTTGTGAAGGCAAGGCCAGCATGGCCCAAGGGCTGTGGCATGCGGAGTGGACTCAGTTAAGGGTTCGCTATCCATCACATTGCTCCTAGTTTTCTGAGAGCTGGAGGCCAATTTTGAGGCTCTTCAAAATAGTAATAATGTCCACTTATCACGAATCTATGATGAGCCAAGCATTTTATATGCCCATTATAATAGCCCATCCACTGCACCTGGAGTATAACCCACAACACTCAATTTTCTTGATGAAGAAATTGATCCTTCATTGTTCCATGAGCAAGAAGGACTGAATTCTGAACCATGTTTCCCCTTCCTAAGTGCAGTGGAGGTGATGGGAGCTAGGCATGGAATCAGATTCTCTTTCATAGTTTACACTGGAAAATTTGGAGAGTCGGCAATTATTCATGGAGGAAAGGGCAGGTGTGACACACAGGCTAGCAGAAACTGCAAATGGAGATAGGATATGCGATTATGCCCTGGAGTGAACGCCCGTGAGCTCTTGCTCTGGGAGGGATCACAGCCACCAGAGGCTGGTGGAGGAAGGTGAAGGGAGCTTCCACGGATCCTGAACGGCTTTTCCATTCTGGTCTTAAGGAGGCTCTGGGATCCATAGCTATCCTTGGCTTCCTGAAGAAAACTACTTTCTTCTACCCATTTTTTTAAGTTTCTTTTCGTATGAGGCAAACTGAAGACATCTTAGCTATTTTCAGTTAAGAGGCAAATGCAGGTAGACGTTATTAATTTTTATGAATAAGGAAAAGTGAGATTCATAGAGACTGGTCATTGTCTGAAGGCCATAAAACCAGCCAGAGGCTGGGCTGGGATTCGACCCAAGGTTGTTCTGGCAGCATGGTTTATTCTCTTCTAATTACGCCGTAAACCCAACACTTGTTTAGTATCCTGGAATTACACATAGTCGATGGTTTATTTTTTAATGAATTTTTAAAATGTGAGAACTCATTTTTTCACTAACCAGAAGGGATATGAGATCAGATATGTGCAGGCTAAGCTTTCATATAAGAGAATTTCGGGCACGTGTCCCATGCACTTTGAGGATGAGCTTGCCCTTTCTAATACAGAAACTGAGGAGGTATTGTCAACTTCAGCACACCATGTCTGAAGGAACTTCCAAGGCTTGTGAACCATCAAGGTGCTCTGACAGGGTTGCTGGGACTTAACTCCCACAGAAATGGTGGATAAGTAGATGGTTACACATGAAATCCCTCTGACTGCTAAGGGCAGCATGTGGTCAATTTTAGAGGTTTCATTTCTAGAAGAAATCGCTTAATAATTTATGTGGGAGGACTTTTCACATACAAGCAAGATAAAAATGAAAAGAAAATTAGAGTTTAGTCAGAGAGTAATAACACCCGTAAAAGCAAAACATCGTTGGAGGTAAATGGTTGTGTCTTTTTACATTGGTTGGAAATTATGGGGGCAGGGGTGTTTCACTGTGGTTAAGAGAGAAGGTTTGGAATAAGAACCCCTAGGACTGTGTCTCACCGTTGCTGCTTAACTGTATGACCTATAGAAAATATTTAGATTCTCTAAGCCTCAGTTTCCTCATAAATAAAATGAAAATCATAACAGTAAGTACCTTGCAAGTGATGAAAAGAAAGCACTTGGCCCAGTGCCTAGTAGAGTACTATAGAGATTGCTGCTGATGTTCCTTTTTCTTTGGCATTTTTATTATTTCTTTATAAATGCAAATCTCTGAAAATTTCACCAAAGAAAGCCTTTGTGGAAATCTCACAATGTCTGTACTTCTTTTATTATCTCCCTCTCTCTCTCTCTCTGCCCCCCTCCTCCATCCCTTCCTCATTCTTCCCTTTACTTCCTCTTACCTCTAAGTTCTGCTCAACTTGTTCAAATTTCCTGAAAGTCATTCACTTCTTTTTGTGAGAAATGGTCAGGACCACGGTCAGCAGCATTCTGCCCTGGATTTAGTCTTCCATTTTCTGGCCAATTCCTAAACTGCTTTAAGGTCTCCATGATCTAGAAATAGGAATGTAAGACTGCCTCCAAGAATCAAACTGGGAAATTAATATGCAACTAACAAGAGAAATCATATGTGAAATCACTTTACAAGGACAGAATATCTATCAGGTCAAAGATCTTGACGCAAACCTTGTTGAAATCACTAATACATCATTCAAGAGACACCACATCATGTAGCTGACACATTTCCTGTTTAACCATCAGCTCTCTATTTCCCCTCCCCAGCCCCTGGAAAATGCCATTCTACTCTGCTCCTATAAGTTTGGCTATTAAAAAAAGAGAGAGGATAACAATGTGTCTCAAAATCATAGTTATTCGGTTACTCCACGCATAGAAAAGGGAGAATTAAGGAACAGATGCAGGCATTGCCCACCCAAACCCTGATCAGAGGAAAGGGAGGTTTGGCCCTAGAATTTTTTCTGCTTATTTAAAGATATAAAGCATCTGAAGAAATAAATTCATCTTTATTTTGAAGAAGGAGACAGGACATATTATTTAATACTATTAAACATTCAATTATATAGAAAAGTTCTTTGATATGACTCTTTGTTCCCCCAGGCAATGTTATTTGATTTCATATGTAGCTTGCATATAGAGAGAAAATGCATCATCTTCTAACTATGTATAATTTTCATAGTAAGTCAGTTAATGTGTTAATATGCTGATTTTAGAGTTTGAGGAGAGGAAAAGCACACATTCTCCATAGAGAGTGACGGTGAGAGGGGCCATTTGCTTCCAACCCTTGGCTCATGGGCTTGTGTATTCCAGCTACAGGAGACCCAGGAATATTTGGTTATCATTTGTTCAATACATGCATCATATTTGGAGAGCGGCACATAGACCGTGTAAGCCACTCCCAGCATTGTCCTTTGGAGAGTGATACAATGTCTGCAATTCCCCAGGAACGTGGCATTGCTTCTGATGCACCATCTTGGCAGGGAGGGACCACAGTTTCAGGATCTTCCATTTGGACCATACGGACCTTAATCAACCAGGGGACCATTATGAGGGTTCCACCGGCTAGTATGCATATCCTAGTTACATATTTGGGAGCAAGAAAATAAAAACATGGACCCATTTTGCCAAAATTTCATTGATCATGCAACCTCCATCAGTCTTTTCCTTATGAAGCATGTTGATATTTGGGTCTGATCTGAGTACCTGGGCAGATATTTTATCTAATATTTATGGATATTCTTCCCTCAAAACATGGCTAAGCTGACAAACGACCACAGGTTCCCTTAGGAAGAGGGTTGGGAAATATTTATTTAATGTACATGTGGTAGAGTCGTGAAATCCTTCCTTAAGGAGGCTCAACCTCCTGCTTCTATTAATGGGCTCTGTGTCTGTGAATTTAGGTCTATAAACAGTTTGAGGGGCCACAATTTTTTACATTAAGGGTTCTTACTAGCCTTTGCTTCACCATCTCTTGATCTCCCCCCCTATCTATCTATCTATCTATCTATCTATCTATCTATCTATCTATATCTATCTATCTATCTATCTATCTATCTATCTATCTATATCTAGATATATACATATATAGAGAGAGAGTGTATATATATATATAGTGTGTATATATATAGTGTGTGTGTGTATATATATATACTAGTCAGCCCTCTATCTACATGTCTTGTAGGAATGCCACAATTTCTTTTTATAGGGCAAGGCATCCTGAAAACCCATTATGGTAGGTATACCACCCTGCTTTTGCACATTAAGTGCTGCCATTGGTCTCTCCCATTCTGGGCCCCCAACGCTGCCATGAAATGTCCTCCACAGGCAACTGTGACCTCCAGAAGACAGCAATACCAAGTTTCTCAGCAGTGCACTTCTTACCTCCTCAATTAAGTTAGTATACTCTGGGCTCTCTTAGGGTACAGAGTCAGACATGGACTTGCAGACTTTACACAATAATTTCATTCTACTGTTTCTACCTTCCTGAGCTTTCTCATCTTGCCTTCAATATTGCTTCAAGGATGGTCTGGTTTCTCTAAATCATCAAGTTCAGGTTTTAAGATGCTGTCCTATCAAATTGTT
Organism: Mormoops blainvillei; assembly: GCA_004026545.1. Taxonomy (NCBI): domain Eukaryota; kingdom Metazoa; phylum Chordata; class Mammalia; order Chiroptera; family Mormoopidae; genus Mormoops; species Mormoops blainvillei. The sequence goes on from PVJD01009602.1 coordinate 24,830, forward strand.
AGCAATAATTTGCAGCATGCTTCTGAAATATTAAACATTTTGAGAAGGGGGTGAGGGTTCTCAAGCCAATAATTTTTCTATTCTGTTACATTTGCCCCACCAAGTGGGTACAGCTGCCATAAATTCTCCCTGTACTCCCCAGGATCTTGCGGATATGTACTGGGGAGTCACTGTGACTCTCCTGGAGCACAGGGAATTTATTCCCACATGGCTTACACTTGTTGTTGGCAATGGAGATCTCAGAAAAGGTGATGGTATTGTCTGCAATGCAGGAGTCTTCCTTAGGGGTGGGGGGTGGGGGAAGAGGTAGGTGAGGGAAACTGAGATGTGCATAAAATTTCTCTCTGATATGCTTGACACATCCTACGTTTCTTCCAAGTGCAAGGTACACATCATTTACATCACCAATATGAGAAAATATGTTCTTAAATATGTCAAAAGGTAGAAAATGACAGTGAAACATGACAAGAATTTATTTTTCATCATAATTTCCCACATGGTGAAAGTTTAGCATCTTTAAGGATTTGAGTCAACTTGATTCTGACCTCCTTTATATTTCCCAAATTATCATTGCCCTGGATTATTCCATTGATGCAAGCTTGTTGATGTATTCTGGGGTTGCAATTTTTTCAAGGTCTTTTTTCCATTTCCAAAGGTGAATCTAGGTTTTGTGGGTGTTGAAGCTTAGATACCATTGGAATCATGTTTGGTATTAATCAGGGTTCTCCAGAGACACAGAGGCAGGAGAGGACCCCTGTTGGGTACTCCTGGTATGCACACATACACATTTCTTCATCGATTTATTACAGGAATCGGCTTCCATAACATGAAGTTCCACAGTCTGTCACCTGCCAGCTAGAGACCCAGGAAAGCGAGTGGTGTCATTCAGCCTGAGTTTGAAGGTCTGAGTTTGATGGGCACCAATGTCTTTCTGAGGGCAGGAGAAGATGAATGTCCTAGCTCAGCAAAAAGAAAAAAATTCCCCTACCTCTACCTTTTTGTTCCATTCAGGCCCTCAGTGGGTTGGATGATGCCCACCCATGTTGGTAAGAGTGATCTACATTACTCGGTCTGCAAACTCAAAAGCCAATCTCTTCTGGAAACACCTCCACAGATACACCCAGAAAATACATTTATCCATCTTCTGAGCAGCCCTTAGCCCAGTCAACTTGACACTTAAAATTAACCATCACACTCTCTAAGGAAAGGAAAACTAAATTACAAATAGAAAATGGGGTGCAGGATTTTCAAATGAGCCTTTTGAGTAAGGGTCCTAAAGAGTGCACTTTATCAACTTCATAGTTAACCCATTTCTACTCCCATCCTCCTTGAAGAGCATACCTCCCAGATTCTTGGGACAGTACCAGAACTTATGTATCCTGTGTACGTGGCCCATTGACTCAGGTCCCTGTCATCCTTCTTGCTCCTGCCATGTCCACCCCTAGTATGGTTACAAACAATTCCAGTGCAGGCCTTGATCCTGGGGCTTCCTTGACTTTCCTTGATCCAATTTTACTGCTCACTTACCAGGTAGTATTATAAAAAAATGTGAGACAACAGTCAGGAATCATGTTGTCAAATGGTCATCAAGTGATTTGTTGACTAACAGGTTGAGAGGCTGTGGTTGTCTCATTGTACCACCAGGAATGAATCAGCAAGTGCAAACACTTGCAAGAACATCTATGTCCCACTTACTGCCTGGTTCTCCGCGTAAGATTGCTCAGTGTATACGAGTGACTGATGGGCCAAGAGCTCACACCTAGGCTTTCTGACTTTCCTTTTCATTATTAAAAAGGTTTAGGAAGGCATTGACAGGTGGATTTCTGCGGTGGAAAAAAGACCTTTTGTGGCTGGCAGGATTAGAGAATACTGCTCTAGCAGGCTGAGTGACACGGTGCTTCCTGAAAGAGTTTTGGCCTTTGGTGATTTTCCAGTAAGGTTAAAGGTCTTTGCTCCCCAACCTGTCACACCAGAATGATACAAACCTCTTTCTTTGAAACTGTGGCAGCTGACAGTCCTCCCATTTCTGCTCATAATTTCACAAATCCTGGTTTGGCAAAGGCAAATATATTACTGTGTTCTGATTATGGTAGAATTAGTGTGGGAGGTGGGAAATGGCTTCCTTATTATTTTGATGACAGTCCTGAGGGGAAGCCAGAAAATATATTACTTCATATACTTTGATCTGTGTGCAATTTTAGATGTCTTGATACATCTCTACTATTTTGATCCAAATGACATTTTCATTTGGAGTCATTTGACTCTGTGTCGAGGGAGGGAGGGAGGGAGGAGGGAGACAAGCTAGTACTCTGCAAGGCACTGACTTCTGCCAGCCCTCTACTGGAACATCAGACAGGCGAGGAGACCCGTGCCCTTAGAGATTGATTCCAGTCTTGTTGCTCACTAACTGGGAGAGACCTCAAGCAAGTGCTTTCACCCCTCAACCTTTGATCCTCTGCACTAGGAATCTGATTCTTGTTTGTCTTTTTTTATGCTGGTACGCTCTGCTATTTTTAGGAAAAGAAATATAGGTATATTTGTGGATTCACTATCCTATTTTAGTATTCAAAGACAAGAAAACCTGCAATTTGAATTATTTATGTCTTGAGATATACCCAAAAAAGTTCTATTCAACATTGAAATTTATGCAAACAAAGGCATATTTTTTATGAAGCACTCTGGCCACCTCCCTCCCCAATTAAGTCCTCCTGAAGCATCTTATTGCTGTTTGAATTTTTGTTTCTTGGGTTCTTAGTGATATCGAGACTCTTTTTAGCATGCTCTTTGTATTTCCCTGAGGAGCCTGTTCTACCCCATCTAAGAGATCCTGGCGGGTTTGTTTTCACTGAGAGAGGTCTGGGCTCTGCTAAGGAAAGCATCGAGAGGGTGGTGTAGGTGGGGCTGCCGGCGGTTCAAGGAGGAGCCTAGAGAGAAGGGGAGAAGGAATTGCTCAACAGGTGTAATTTCCAGTCTTTTCTTTGGAGCCTGACCTCCTCCTTCTTCCAGGGTGATGCTCCCTCAGTTCTCAGCACTTGGTTGTCTCCAGGACCACATCTCCATCCTCCTGAAGGATGATTTATTCTAAGCGGTACCCATTTCAGCTCCTCCCACCTGGAGGTCCTGAAGCTCAAAGCGCAGAGCATACTCGGCCCGGGGCTTGGCCCATTCTCCGCGGAGAGAGTTTAGCAGATGACGTCAGCTACCTCTCCCTTTTTGATGGGCTATTACCACTCGGTCTTACCGCCTTTCACAGACATGTAACTAACACCCTAGCTTAGCTCACAGTCCCATAGCTAGTACATAGCAGGACTTGGATTTGTACTGAGCCTTGCCCTTTCCCAAAACGTATACCTCCTTGGGCTATGCCATGGGGCGCAGACTTACCATCATCACACGACGAATGGGGAGGGTGGGCCGAACTCTTCTCTCCGACAACCCTACTTCCTTTGATGAAGCAGAAGCTTCTCCCGACACTTCTGCCTCTTCAGGAAAGCGCTCGCAGAGGGCGTTTTTAGTCCTCTCAACTCTTCTTACAGGGTATGAGACCCTTACAGAGCACAAAACCTCGAGGAGCAGATCAGGTCCATAAAACATTTTTGGGGGGCTGGGAGAGTTGAACTGATAGGAAAGTGCCAGTAGATTTTATGGGCAAACTTATACATGGGAGTCTTGGTCGGAGGTTTCCCCACAATGATATGAAGTCTCCTGTTTGTTTTATCTGCAGCAACAGCATGGGGCAAGTTGCTAAGAACAAGAAGCCCTGGAGTAAATAAACCAAGAGTTTTCTCTTCGGCCGGGAAGGGGATTCTGTACAAGTGAAAAAGCAACATTAATCTTGGCAGGTGCCTGTCCTTCCCCAAGTTACTGTACCTCTCTGTGTCTCACTTGCTTTATCCGCTAGATAAACACCTTTATTCTTGTCTTTACAAATTGCACCAGCCTTTCGCAAAGACAGATGGGAAAGAGTGGTATATCCTTAGAAAAGAAGGCAGCTTTCAGCTCCAAGGTACTTATATTGTTAATTTTATTTGAAAAATAAAAATGGATTAGGAAAGCCACAAAGGCATTGTCTTGCTTTTTGCTGTTAGGAGGTTCCAGTGCAATGAACTCATCCAAGGCTTTCTTTAAATGAGCAGGATTAAGCTTTTTTTTTTTTTTTAATCAACCTGGATGATTTCTTCGCCCAGCACAGTTTTTAAAACCTCATTGTGATTCATTTCCACTCTCAAAACTTAGGCTGAGCACATTTTAGCAGTGAGATGGACTGGATTGACATTTTGCTAAAGATTATGTAAGATGAGTTTCTAAAGCATGCAGAAGGCAGGGGAGAGACTAATTTGGTTGGGATTGGATGCCTATGGCAGGAAGGTCAAAAGTTTGCATTCTTCAGCAAACAACCTCTTTCTAGAAAATAAGGAAATTATAAGATGAAACCTTGCTTGTTCTAAAAACATATAAACATGTCTTTAGATATCGTTTTCTCATTCATTTTCAATGTGGTTGATGGTAAAAAGCTTGGAAGTAAGTCCTAAGAATGTCAGCTTTTCATGGGCCAGTGAATTAAACTCACATCTAGAACATTTCAGTCCCCATCTTCAGGCTCTGCATTTGCGAAATGGAGGTATTAATACCACCTCCATTAGGTTTTCATGAAGTGTGGCAGAAACTCTTAAGTGCCTTTTTTTTTTTCTAGGTAAGAAATGTACTTCTTTGTTCATAGGAGCAAGTGCCCAGCTAAATACTACACACTCACAGCCCCCCACATACTAGGAATGGCATGTGGGAGCTAGGTGGAGTTCTACTGTGGGTCTCTGAACTACCTTTTGATTTCAAGAAAAAAAACAGGGAAAAAAAAGGTCTGGTGCATCTTTCCCCCCTTGTTCCTCCTTTGAATGTGGAAGTGATGCCTGGAGCTGCGGCAGCCATCTTGCAAGCATGAGAAGAAAGCTAAGAATGACAGCACAGAAAGATTTGTTGTGAAAATTTATTGTGTTACTTCTGCCTTGTTGCATTATCCAGTGAGTTTTGAGCAAGGTAGAATTAATTACTACTTCTTTTTAAAAACTGGCTTAACAAATATGAGACATCAGTAATGTGCTAAACATTTGTGAAACTCTGGAAATACAAAGATAAATGAGACTGAGCCCTGGCCCTTGAAGTATTCAGAATTTCCATGGGAAGAAAATTTAATATAATTCAAGATAATAAGCACTATTGTGGAAAAATATAAATGACTCTTTAGGAGCATGGAATAGAAAACTGAGTGTCAATAAATGCCAAACAAACACAAAAGAGAAAGAGACATCTTCCATCTCCGGAGGAAGTGGCAGCACCTAACGTGTGACCGTTGGAAAGTCCACCTACAGAGATCGCTACAGTTGCTTATGCTATGGCATTGAGTTGCACAAGAATTTGAACATAGGTCCCTGCAATATAACAATAAAATAGTAATGGTTAACATTAAAGATCACTTCCTTGGTGTCTGGTACTCAGCAAGTATTATTTCACTTAATACTCACAACAACTATCAAGATGAGAACTGTAATTACTTCCTGTTTTACAGGTGAAGAAGAAACTGCATTTCTGTGAGATTAAGCCACTTGCCCTAAGCTACATAAGTGGTACAAAATGTGGACCTGGGACTGGAGCCCTGGAGACCTGACTCTATGCCTGTATATGACATCGTAAAGTCTGTCCCATTAAAAATCTTGGCGGTGTGTATGGCATTGGGTGCTATTGCTCCCAAGATAGACTTGTGGTTTAACTGTAATATGATGGCTTTCATGGTGAGGGGCTGCTTTCTAATCTGGCATCAGTAACCCTTACCTGCCTGGGGAAGTTATAAGGGGAGACCCATAACTTAGTTTTATTTAAACTTGTCCTACTCTTGTCTGTTTGCTTTTATGTCTCTATAATACTACTCACCTCATGGAGACCTGGAATCCTAGGGATGCTAGGGTTGGGGATGAATTCAGAGGAGGATGAGAAGGCTTCTCAGAGCTGTGTTGTGGTGGTGGTTTGGGAGACAGTTTGATTCATGGAAGACTTCTGGACAGAGATAGTGTTTGAGTTTCATCTAATTGGATAGTTCATATTATTACTGCTTTGGGTTAGGCACCAAATCTAGCATGATGATTTGAGGTCTGGCTTTGAAAAGCTATTTCCAGTGTCATGGCTTCATGTGGGATAAGCTAGCTGAGTTGGAAGAATGAATCACACTGGAAATCCTTTGTAAAGTGAGGAGCTGTAAAGGGGGAGTGGTAAAGATGTAATATTTTTGAATGACCATCGAATATTTGCAGTGTTCTCATTTACAGTGCTCTTTGTACAATGAGTTTCAACTCCATGTGCATGCAAAGCCCTTTATTGTATATAAAACCCAACAAATGCAGTATTTATTTGAACTTAAGAAGTACATGAGTTAGATAGGGATGATTATATCTATTTCGCTGTTAAGGAAACTAAGGGTCAAGGAGGTAAAATAATTTGCCCGTGGCCACCCAGCTGGGAAATGGACTGAGATGGAGTTTGTGAACCTCAGGTCCAGTGTCCTTCCTAGGACACTATGATGCTTTCCTGACAAGAGCACAGAAACCTGGACCCAACAATGCCTCTTGAAGCACCGGTATACGGACCCCCTTTATCCTTCACCCCCATTAAATTTGGCATCCGTGGGGAAGCCAGAAGAGGGGAGGATGAGAAGCCAGGTTAGTCATACACAAGGACCACAGAAACCGGTAAGAGTGGGTATAAGGGCCAAGCAGGGAGTAGGGCCTGAAAGGTGGGAATGCTGGCAAGAAAAACCAGAGGGCACCAGCAACCCTGAAGGTGGACCCTGGTCCTAGAGCAGCAGAATCCTCTGTGGGATATAGGCTTTGACAGCAGGTTCATTCAGCAACTATTGATGGAATGCCAGGCATATTGTATGCACCAGGGATAACAGTGAGCAAGACAAGTTGCCTGACTTGGAGGAATTTACAGTCTAATGGGAGAGGCAGATGGTAAATAGGTACCTAGAGTTCAATGTAAGAGGAGGTCACATGAGACATTAAAGCTGCCCATGGGAGGGGATTTACCTAGAAGTGGAAGTTTTCAAATCAGGAAAGGTTTCCGGAGGGAGGTAACACCTAAAGTGAGATCTCATGAACAGTCAGGAGCTGGTCAGAAGAGCAGATGACGAGGGACAGAGGAAGGACAGCCACGCTCTCTCTCAGAAAGCATGTTTGACCAACCCCCTTCCCACCTTGTTCCCCTATCTTTCCCCACTCTCTGCTCCCAATGTTTCTTCAGCTTCATGGAAATGTGCCCTCTGCGGGGGTCTTCACTCTCTGTAAAGTCACAGCACTTTATCTGAGCATCTCCCGGAAAATCTGAAAAAGTTCTACTTCCCTTTAAGTCCAGAGGACTTTGTACCTCCCAAGGCGACAGCAACAGTTTCTAGTGTTGGATGTTTTGCATATGTATCAAGGTGATCGGTAAGGTAGAACTTGAATAATCTTGATTCCTATTTTTTAAAAATTCTGACATTTGAGGTTTGCTTCTGCTTCTAGAGGCAGAAACAGTGACTTGCTACAGAATAATTTTGCTGTGCTCCGGGAAGAATCACTGGAGAGGCCTCTCCTGGTTATGCTAATGAAATACAGGTGTAAAGTTGCATGGGACCACTTGATGGCTTAATCAAGCTACTCTTCTCCATCCCCCTTGGTCTGAAGAGCTCTGAGTTTCAGGAGATGAGGTGGCAAATTAGCACTGGAGCCAAGTAACCTCCTGGAGAGAAGGGCACTGATAATGGCTGGAGATAATCCCCACTAAGTTCTGCCTGGGAGGAAATCGCCAAGGGGAAAGGGAAGCACATTGCCCAGCATTGGGGCCTAGAATTTTTGTCTTATGGGAAGAACTGGTCCTGGCACAATGGGTAGCTGGGTTAAATGTCAGTGCTGTGCTGGTAACTGTTCAGCCACTGATTTTTAAAAAAATGTGTCATATATAAACATGTATAATATTCACAATATTTATTGACATAAAAGATGTATAGCACATGCATTACAAATAATAATAAAATACACAATACTCTTTTTTTGTTCATTTTATGTAGCCAGTTGATTCTCAGAGAACCCTTTGGTTTGATTTTTGCCATGCTTGACTCTGTAGCCAACTTATGTTGTGATTTATCATGCAGTGTAACCTCAAGATGAAGAGTTTACATATATTTTCATTTATGTTAATGAGTAAGATGAAAGTAAAACAACTTAATCAATGATGAGGTTATTTTTTAATGGATTGATAATGGGTCTTAAATATTGGAAGAATATTTTCTGAATTTTTAAAAATTTTATCTTCTATTATTGTTTATGCTCTTGCAGTTGTCCCAATTTTCCCCCTTTGCCCCCCTTCACCCAGTCTACCCCCGACTTCCATAGTCAGTACCCACACTGTTGTCCATGTTCATGGATCCTTCATGTATGTTCTTTGACCAATTCCTTCACTCTCTTTCCAATAGTCCCAGCTCCCCTCCTCCCCTCTCATAGCTGTCAGTCTGTTCCATGATTCTATGCCTCTGGCTCTATTTTGCTCAATAGTTTATTTTGTTCATTAGATTCCTCTTATAAGTGAGATCATATGGTATGTGTCTTTTACCAACTGGTTAATTTCACTTAGCATTGTAGTCTCCAGTTCCATCCATGCTGGAATCCTTTTTTTTTTTTTGGTAATGGCTACAGATATGACAAATTTTTCAGTTTAATTTACATAATTATTAACTCCATTACCTAACTATGAGTATAAAGGCCTAGAGTTATTGTGATCTCCAAAAGGAAATATTCTTGAGAATGGAACCAAAAAAGAAAATGGTGAAACGGAGAAATGTAGCCATTGAGTATGGTGACATTGCTTTGACCTCTGTACCTGGGCATGCCGATAGATATTCTAACTCTAGAGTTTTGTTACATGAACCAAAAACAAAAATTCCTTTTTGTTTCCTTTAATTTGAGTTGTGTTGTGTTTCTCTTACCTTTGATCCAAGGAGACCTAACTAATACATTAGCATCCTTTCAAACAGAGAACCCTTGGTGAAGGAGCTTGGACTTTGTGGAAACTCAGTATTCAATGATGCATTGTTTATCATTGATCTCTAGTGCCAAGTCCATTACTCACCATTTCATAGGCCCTAATTATTTGGTATTTGAATGCCTGAATGTCTTGTTTTTAAAATACAGGTTTTTCTTTTCTTTTTTTTTTAACGATTAGTGAACTTCTAGCTCTTAAGTCCAATCAATCTCATTTTCTCTTTTGCTTAGGGTTGTAGGTTGGCAGATTTAAAAAGATTTTAAAAACATCTTGAGATGCCCATCATGGTCCCAGGTCAACCATGCCCATACCTTGGTTGTGGGGGGTGCACAGGATGGCGCTCCTTCTGATCTGTAGCTAATTAACCCACCATCTCCCAGGGCTCCCAGTTGCTTCTACCTGAAGTTTGTTTTCACTTTCCCAGGAGCCTTTTAGAGCAGACAGAGATTATTTTTGGCTCAGACCCATCTTGTCAAACTCACTTCCATCTCCAATTCACAGGCTGGCACACCAGGGGCAGCTACTGAAGCCTCATGCCCAGTGGGCAGCTATTCTGGGATGTTTGTGCTTGATATTCACAAGGGCTTCCTGGCTGACTCACTCCCCAGTTGAGCCCCATTGTGCTGAGGCATGGTAGCTTGGCAGCCTGTTTTTATGCCCCTAATCAAAGAACAACATCCTCAAATCTTGCAGTCATCCATGCAGACTGGACTGGGAAGCAATTGAGGGCTGCTAAATTTAAACACAGCCACTTTAGGAAATGAGATGCTAAGAGATTTTGAGAATGGAAACGGGATATTCTCTTCTCTCTCTACCTTTTCTTTTTCTTCTGATATTTGAATCGACTGACTGAGTTAAATCTTTGTGAAGAATTTCTTATTAGCTTTGTGATCTTGGGAAATTTACTCTATTACTAGGAACCTTCACGCTCTTTCCCCTCCCATCAAATGGTGATAGTACAATCCATGTAGTAGGATTGTTTTAAGGATTAAAAATAAATAACTTGTTTAAATTGTCTGGTACAATGCCTCGTGTCTTGTCGATGTGTGTGTCATTCTAGCTTCCCCTTAAATTTTCAATATCTAACATGGGTTTACCCCCTACTAGGTGCTCATTAAGTGCCAAGAGAATAAATGAATAAAATAAAGAATGAATCCATGAATAAATAACATTATAACCCTAGTTCTTTCTTTTCTGTCCTACTTTGACCCTTTAAATGTGTTCGATGATCCATATAGATAATGCTGAAGACATTGCATAATCTCCCATCCCTGCAAACACACAGAATCCATCCAGACACCTGCTATGTCAACTTGTAACTACCCCACCTGCCTTCTCTACTGAAATTTAGCCCTGCCTAATGCACACCTAAGCTCTGGCTGTTTGCCCGTGAGCACACTGCTCTGAGGACCATTTTGCACAAGCCACTGTGGCTCGCCCAGACCCTCCTAAGACTTCATTCTGATGGACTTTCATTCTCATTCCATCTGCATAAAGACAATGCTACTGTTATCCTGGTGTAGCCCCAGGGGCTCCCCTCTCATTCTCTCCTTCAGGTGGGGAGGGGGCACTTCCTCTAAACCTTAGGCATCACAGCCTTCAATTCATGTCCTCTGTAATGACTCAATAAATATGCACTGAATTATTAACATCTAGAGGGGAACTCCCAGGTATAGGGAAATTCTTTCATTTGGACTTGGGAGAAGGAGGAGGAAAAGATGTGACTAAGTTTCAAGATGTATAACATTTGATGTCAAGGGATCTCAGGGAATTGGAAACTGGGCCATTTATAGGAACGGAGGTGAGCTTTGAAAGATCAAGAGATTGCATTCCCAAAGGGTCACCAGTTTTTACTCTTCTCTGTTTTCAGTCAGTTGTGTAAATGTATCTGTTGTTGAGTTTTCTTGGTCCTGTTGACTGGTTTTTGCTGAGAGAGAAGGGTGAGAGAGGGAAAGTGAGTTGAATTTGGTGGGCAAGCTGTCACAACACTCCAAGTGGAGACTGAAGGTAGGCAACCAGTTACTTAGTGTCCCTCTGGGACAGAAATAAAGTTTTCCTGAAAAGAGAAAAAAGGGAAAAGGGAGAGTGAAGTGTAGGGGTAGATGTGACAACTTCCTCTTTCACTCTCTCCCTGAATCGAGACCTGCAGATAGCGCCCATTGGTGGCTACTCAGTAAGAATTTATTGAGTACCAGCTATGAGCAAAGTCCCACATTAGACCCTAGAATGCAGAAATGAACAACACACAGTGCCTGTATGCATGAATCACCATTTTGTAAGGTAGACATACTCATAAGTAATTTTCAGAATATGCCATAATGTGTCATGATGGAGTTGTGTGCAAGGAGTTGGCATCAACAAACACAAACAGCCCCATGGGGTCAGGGATGATGAGAGAGCGGGGAGGACTCACAGAGAGGGAAGACCTGGGCCGGTTCTTAAAAGACCAGTGGGTGTTTAGGGACCTGACATGCTGTGCAAAGCATTAGCAGCAGAGGGAACAGCGTGTGCAAAACGCAGACATGGTAATGGCCACAGCAAACTAACTGAATTTAGTCAACTGTGTGGAGATGTCCACTCCTCTGGGGAAAAAGCCATGTCACTGGCATAACAGTTTTCTTGCACTCCTGTGTTTGCTCATTTGCTTGTCCTTGTCTTCGTCTTCCTTTTTCGTTTCCTAGATCACCTCATATCTAATTGTCTTCAGGCCTCACTAGCTCTTTGCAATCCAGGAATGGATTTTCACACTCACATTTGTATTCTATGCCCAGTACATACCACAGTCCGCCTCAGGAAATGCTCCTTGAATGGAGTCAGAGACAGAATGCAATCCCCCAAAGAAGGTCCAAGACAGAAAAAGTACAACAGGGAAATGATGTCCCAAGGCCAAGAAATTACAATAACCTTTCCAAGATGAAACAAGGGCTTTCATGTCATTAAAATCTCTCCCCAGGCCCTTCCCCACAACATCATCCATCTAAGTCTGTTTTCTAAAGGCTTTATGCATTTATTCATGCATTTTTTAATGATTTTGGTCTTGACCCAGAATTATACCCCTCTCAGGTGGAGGGGTCAGGAACAAGGTCCTGAGAGCACTGAAGATTAGTGCTGTGACTTTCACTTTGTTGACCAGATGTCTCATTTTCTTGCTACTTAGATTTCTGAAAAACAAACTCCTGCAATGGAGATAATTTGAATTTATGGCAATTACTTAGTCCAAATAAACAACAGCATCCTTGACTTCACCCGAAGAATGGACAAATAGAATTCTAGAAACTGTAGATGGTCATGGAGGGAGCTCTCCTTTGCCAAGCAAGGTCATTGGCAAACTCCAGTGCAGTCTTTCAGGTAGGCAATCTGTTGTATTTGTCCTTTAAAATAATGAGTTCTCTGAGAGCTAAATGGTTCTTAAATCCAAACCACTTCCTTCAATTTGTCTTTTTGTCAGGTAAGCTATATAATGGTTGACTATGATAAGTATCCAAATGTTTGTTTAAAGAGCAACTTAAAGTCTGATTTATATTCATCAGTTATTAAGTAACTGCCTAATTCTTTTTTTCCCTTAGCATAATAATTCATTGAAGCTTTAATTCAGGTTTAAGAGGTTCTGAGTTTCTGACCTTGCTTTTTTTTTTTTTTTTTTTTTTTTGCTGATGTAACTAAATGATCCAAGGCCAGTTTCCTAATACATGTATTGAAGCTGGGTTACAGGGGACTGAGTTATTGACATCCTAGTCTCTGAGGTAGTTAGACAGTGCCTGGGGCAGCTGGACTCCCTAAGCCTATTGACTCTGGGTACATCACTTCAATCTTGACTCTAGAATGCTCCACAAATATTGCCATTTTTAAGTGTACCAAAGTTTGAATAAGGTTGAGAAGCACTCTCAAGGAAATCATCTATCTTCTTATCAGGAGAAATCTCTGTGTTCTGTTGGTGGATTTTTTAGTACTCTATGAAGATATTTGAAGTGCTTGGAAGGCAGGGGGAAGCATGCCTGTATATCCATGAACTCATAAGCATATCCATACATACACATATTTGCCAGTATAAACTCCTACAAGGGCCTTTTGAGGAGCTGATTACTGAAACCATGAAAAATTACTCCGGTTCTCAGCCCCAAGAATTACCATGGAAGTAACTCAAGAAAAGATACATTGCTGCAATGTATGATTCTTCTAAGCTCAGAGGCTAGCTGGATGCTCACCAAATCCATTTTCTTTTCTTCCTGTGCATACAACCAGACTATATTTCTGAGTTTTCCCTGCAGTTGGGGAGATGGTGATAGGACTGAGGTGATAGGGCTGAGGTATGACTAATGGAATGGAAGAAGGTGGTACATGTCATTTTCATGTCTGGTCATAAAATTCAGGCAATTCTTTACATTCTTGCAGCCACTTATAGGACTGATTCCCAAGAGAGTAAGGTAGCTTGAGTCACTGAGCAAGTGTGTAAAGGAGAGAATATCTTGCAACACCTCCCACCTCTACCTCAGTGGGCTGTGAGTTGGGCAAAAAAATGCATTTCGCTTTGTATTAAGATACAGACTTTGTTGGTTACTCATGCAACTCCTTTTTGGCTAACCTTGATTCCTAACATCCCTCGCCTACTAGTGAAGTCAACCAATAGACACAGCAATTAGGCAAGGAAAGAACAGTTAGAAATAATAAACTCATTCAGCAAAGTTGCAGGATACAAAATCAATGTACAAAGTCAATTGTATTTCTATGCACCAACATTGAATAGCCTGAAAAGGAAATTAAGACACCAGTTTTATTTATGGTAGCATCAAAACAGTAAAATACTTAGGAATAAACTTAGCTGAGGTGAAAGAATTGTACACTGAGATCTACAAATTGCTGCTGAAAAAGAATTAAAGAAGACACAAATAGATGGAAGGACATCCCATGTTCATGGGTTAGAAGAGTTAATATTGTTAAAATGTCTATACTACTCAAAGCAATCTACAGATTCAGGTCAAGCTCACAGATACAGAGGATAGATTAGTGGTTGCCAGGAGTAAGGGCAGGGGGTAGGGAAATGGGTGGAGAGGGGCAAAGGTACAAACTTCCAGTTATAAAATAAATAAGTCATGGGGAGGTAGTGTACAGCACAGTGGCTATAGTCAGTACTACTGTATCACATATTTGAAAGTTGCCCAGAGCCCAGCAGAGAGATACTGAGGGCAAAGTAGTATATTCTTGATCTCCTGTTAGTAACAAGGTGAAAAAGGTATCACGAATCCTAAATGCCCCTGAACTGTCTGCCTTCCTGTCTCTTTACAGTAAACCCCAATGTCTTGAGACAACTTAACGTGAGTTTTGATCCTGGAAATCAAGAGTCAATACGTGATAAGATGTAACTTTTATTAAGATGTACTATACACAACTCAAAACAGGGAGATCTGTTTTTTGTTGTTGTTGTTGTTGTTGAAAGACAAGTGGGAAGACAATGGTAGCACAATCTAAAAAAAGAAAAGAAAAGAAAAAGACAAGTAGGAGAGCTATAGACTTCAAGAATATCTCCCTCATTCTAAGTTGGAAGTGGCTGGGGTTATGGAATAGCTGTCCTGAGAGTCACTTGAGCCCAAAGTCGACTTTGTGAAGGAGAAATAATTCTGCTGCCTTAAGCCAGTGAGATTTGGGGAGTTGTCTCTTACTGCTGCATATTCTAGCATATCCTGCTACTGTAATTATTTAGGGTTTTTGGTTGGTGCAATAACAGAAAGAGACTCTGTCTATTAAAAGTAAAATATATTATACATTATATTATAAACTAGCAGTATTATAGTAAAAAAGTGGATACAACCCAAATATGCATCAATGGATAAATAAAAGGTGGCATATTCATAGCACCTTCCATGGCCTGGTTCTTATGCCAAGTAAAGCGGAAAAGAAGACTCAAGACCTAGCCAGTGCCCCTGCTCTCAAGGCTCTGACACCCTAGTTCGTAATAGGAGATGTTACAAACACAATTGTCCTACAGACTGACTAGCGCAGCCATAGCACTCTCTGTTAAGGACAAAAGAAGCACAGAGAGGAGCATCTTAACCAGCTCAGGGATGGGGCTCAGTTTCCCAGAGACATACAGACCTGAGCTGAACCTTGAGAGAGGATCAGACGCCAGACAGGAAATGCAGGAGCAGGGAGGAGGAAATGGCAGCCATCGGGAATGGAGGAGCCGTGGTGCGCACTGACCCCGTGAATCCCAGGAGGACAAGCTGCTGGTGCTCAGGTTTAAATTCCATCAATTAATGCCTTCCCTGATTCAGTCTCCTGAAAACACCTTATCCTCTAGCAGGGGTGTCTGACTTTCGGTGTCTCTGGGCCACACTGAAAGAAGAAGAGTTATCTTGGGCCACACATTAAGTGCATTGTGATACGTAATCACACACACACACACAAAATCTCATAATGTTTTAAGTAAATTTACGATTTTGTGTTGGGCCTCGTTCACCGCCATCCTGGGCTGCATGCAGCCCTCGGGCCGCAGGTCAGGTACCCCTGCATCCTTCTCCCCAACTCACAGAACTGTGGCGAGCAGAGAGATTAAGTAATATGTGTCAAAATAATGTGTATACTTCAGAGCAAAATAAAAATTAAGCTTTTGACTTTTTGAGGCAGTTAATGACAGGGGAGAGACACAGACTCTGGCATTAGTGGATGGAGTTAGTTAAATCCATTCGTGACTTAAGAGCTGAATTATCTTGGGGGAAAATTAGCATTTCAAAGTCTTATCTGTGAAGTCATGATAGCTAACACACCTTCTTTGCAAGGAAAAGGACAAGTATGTTCTTTCTAAACTGTTAAGCATTATATAAATATTTGGGGACTTTGTCATCTCTTTGTTTCCTTATTTTTCCTTGAGCTCTAAAATCTTAAAATGATAAATTAGATCCACCCTCATGCTGTTTATGGACTCTGACTAATGCGTATTTGGTTCCAATGTTTCAGTCTTATGTATATTTATGAAAAATAAGAAAGGAGAAAATTACTTCCTGCTCAATATATTCCAGGGAGAATTTGATAAGCAGAACAATCATTTAATGGGTACATTTCTACTACTGTCAGGCTGAAACAAGAGGCTCCTTATGCAAATTGAGAGGATTGGGGAGACATATGCTGATTTACAGATTACCAATGAGAAGTCAAAACATGTTTTTGACCTTGGGAATTCAGCTCAAAGAGAAAGGTCAAAGACACCAGCTCCAAAATGAGACCACATCGAAGAGTGGAGTCGGGTTGCATTAATGATACTCTAACCTATTTAGTGCTGTTTTATGTGACTATAACAGAATATGCTACTAGACATTGCTACAGACTGAATTGTGTCCCCTGAAATTCATATGTTAAAGCCCTGATTTCCAATGTGACTGTCTTTGGAGGTAATTAAGGTTAAATTAAGTCATAAAGGCGGAGTCTTAATCAGACCCGACTGGTGGCCATATAAGAAGAGGAAGAGATCTCTGTCTCTCTGACCATGTCCGCGTGCGTGCTTCCAAGGAAAGCCACGTGAGCATGCAATGAGAAGGCAGCTGTCTGCACACCAGGAAGAGGGCCCTCGGCAGAACCGGACCACAATGGCACTCTGATCTTGGACGTCCGGTCCCCAGAGCTGTGAGATAATACATTCTTGTTGTTTAAGCCTCTGACTATGGTATTTGGTTTTATTCTCTGTTATTCATGTATTCAGCAAACATCTATTTTCATTAATATAATCTGTGCTAAGTACTGGGCTGGCCCCTGGGTTAATCAGGGCTATTAGAACCTGGTTATTGTTTTTCAGTGATTCAGTTCAGCGAAGTGGACAAACATAAGTGAATCGTTACAAGTCAGACTTACAATATAAGTAAAAGCTAAAAACATGGATACATGAAGGAGAATATATGTTAGTGTTTCTGGGAGGGTCAGGGGATGCCTATTTTAAGACATTTGAGCTAAAACCTGAAAGGTGTCTTGTAGGGATCATAATAAAATTCCTAGGCAGAAGCAGTAGCATGTGCAAACGATAGAAGGGAAAGTGGAAACTTTGAAGAAAGTTAAAGTAGTCTTTATGTATGGAGCATAAAATGGTAAGTGAAGAGGTAGGAGAGAAGATGGGAATGTCAACCAAAGAGGGAATGCCATACATTATTACCATTAGGCTCAGAAGTTTGGATTTTATCCTGAAAGCAAATAGGAACTTTGAAGATATTTTATTCTTTCATGAATTTTTGGGTTTGGTTGTTAGGTGAACATAGATTTATAATTACATTTTTTTGATAGATTGATACTTTTGTTGTTACAAAACATCCTTCTTTGTCTACAGTAAAAATTTCTGCTTTAAAGTATATTTTGTTTGACGTTATGGCTACTTGAGCTCTTTTTTAGTTACTCTTTCATGATTTGTTTTTCTCCATCCTTCTATATTTAGCCTATTTGTGTTTTTGAATCTGAAGGATATCTTTCGTGGACCCCAAATAGTTGGATATTATTGTTTGTTTATTCATTCCACCAATCCCTGCCTTTTGATTTGGGTGTTTAATTCATTCATATATCATATAATAACTGATAAGGTTAGGTTTGCACCTGCTATTTTGCTGCTTGTTCCTGTATGTCTTATATTTGTTCCTCTATTCCTTCATTACCACATTATTTTGTGCTTAATGGGCTTTTTTAATGCATCATTTTAATTCCCTTGTTATTTATTTATTTATTTACTATATTTTCTAAGCTGTTTTCTCAGTGGCTGCCCTGGGGATTATATTTAAACTCTTAACTTGAAGCAAGCTAGTTCAGATTAAAAACAACTTAATTTCAACAGTATATAAAACTTTACTCCAATACAGCTCTATTACTCTCCCTGCTTTGTACTAATATCATACAAATGAAATCATTTTACAGGTTAAATCCATCAACATGTTTATAATTATTATTTTATGCAGTTAAATTTTAAATTAGATGGAAGAAAGTTACAAATAAAAATAAAGTGTGTATTAAATTCTTTCATAACTACCTATGCATTTCCCAGTTCTCTTTATTTCTTCATAGTATTCAAGTTTCTTTCTACTCTCTTTCCATTTCAGCCAGAAGAACTCAATTTAGTATTTCTCAAGGGACAGGTCTTCTACAGAGGAGTTCTTTTAGTTTCTGTTAATCTGGGATAGCCTTAATTTTCCTTTATTTTTCGAAAGATGATTTTGCTGCAGATAGAATTCTTAGCAGATATTCATTTTCTTTTTCATATTTACTTAACAGAGTAAATATGTCATCCCACTGCTTTTTGACCCTCATGGTTTCTGATAAGAAATCAACTGTTAAACTTATGGAGGACTCCTTAAAGGTGATGAGATGTTTCCCTCTTGATGCTTTCAAGATTCTCTCTGTCTTTGCTTTTTGAGAGTTCCACTATGATGTGTGTAGGTGTCGATCTCTGAGTTTCTCCACTTAAGATCTGAGTTTCTTTGATGTATAGATTAATACTTCCCACCCACAAATTTGGGAGGTTTTCAGATGTTATATTAAAATAATCTTTCTCCCCTTTCTCTTTCTTCTCCTGTGACCTCACATTGTGTACATGCATACATGATGCTGTCTCAAATTCCCTTGGGTTCTGTTAGCTTTTCTTTATTTTTTTTCTTCTTTTACTGTTCACACTGGATAATTTTAACTGATCCAACTTCAAGTTCATTATTTTTCCTTCTGACAATATATGTATTCTTTTGAGCCTTTCCAATAAATTTTTTTATTTCACTTATTAGATTTTTCAACTCTATATTTCTATTTGATTCTTTGTCATGGTTTGTATATTTCATTGATATTCTCTATTTGGCGAGGCATTGTTCTCGCCCTTTCCTTTAATTCTTTAGACATGATTTTTTTTTTAGTTCTTAAAACATAAAATAGATGATTTAAAGTATTTGTCTAGTAAATTCAACATTTGCTTCCTTGGGGATATTTTCTATTCTCTGCCTTGAGTATGGGCCATATTTTGTTGTTTACATATCTTTTAATTGTTTTATTGGAAACTGGATATTTAAAGTAATATAATATAGTAACTTTGGTAATCAAATTCTCTCCCCTATCCAAAGTTTGTTATTATTATTTCTGTGTAGTTATTGCTTTTACTACTGCTGTTTGTTTGCTTAGTGAATTTTCTGGACTAATTCTATAAAACCAGTTTTCTTTGTGTGTGCAAGGACTGAAATCTCTACTTAATTAGCTTTTTGGGTAGCTAATGATTGGAAAAATTGTAACCTTAAATGCTTTGAACCAATAAGTATCCTCTTGGTCAAGGGATTCTGTGTTTGTAAACACACACATACCTGCTAAGCTCTGCCAGTTGATAACACTTCAAGCTTGTTCTAAATACTAAATCGAAACCTCAATTTAGTATTCTTTCCACTGCCATATAAACAAAAGTTATTAGTCATGTCATAGCAAGTCCCAGTGCCAGGGGAAGCCAGTCTAAACTGATTTTGTTTGAGATGATTGTGAGAATGTGAGACTCTTGCCCACAGAGCCAAAAGGGAAACGTGCCAGATCTTTTGAGGGCTCTTCACCCTTCCTGTTGAAAAAGGGAACCCTACTTCCATATCACTTAACACTGATGTCACAGTTTGGGTAAGGGCCTTGTCACAACTGGCAAAATTCTTTTTCAGCTGAAAGCTGCTCATGCATATTCAGAAATGCAAATTGGAATATGTGTCCTTAACTGGAAAGAAGTTAATAACCTGTAATAACTGCCTCTGGCTCTCCAGCACTCCTGTGTCTTCATTAAACAGTGGCAAAAGAGGGTGGTTTCTCATGGTAACCAGTGTTGTCCTCTGACGTATGTGTACTAATGACCTGAGAGTTTTTATTTCTGATAAAGGGATGCCTTCTTCCTGGGCTTTTATTTTTCATCTGAAATTTAAAAGATTAAAAAAATAAACTTATACTCTTTAAGTGATGGGGTCCTAGAATTGGAAATCATGTTTAAACAATCCTCTCATTTTATTAGCAAAGGAAACCGAATCCCAGAGAAGCAAACCAGTTTTCCCAAGGTCCCATGGCCCAAGCTGGGAACTCTTTAGTCATTGATTACTTTTCTTTCCTCCAATACATTCTATAATCTCTCATTTAATTGTTTTGCATTTGTGCTACATCATCAATAAATTTCAGTACTTAAAAAACAATATATCAAGAACCAATTCTAGACCATTTACTGGGTGAGCTCTTCAGAATGATGAGATGCAGAGGCTCATAATTAGGAAGAGGAAACACACAAAAGTTAACAAGTAAAATTGTATGTATATATTTCCTTCAGGAAGTATATTCATGTGGTCGGTTGATGAAATATCTAATTATTTTCCATTTGTTGAACACATATTATATAAATACAATGTGACAAATGTTCTGGAAGCTAATAATGTGAATGAGACATATACCTGCCTTCCTAGAACCTGCAATTGAATAAAGCAATCAGCTTATAAGCAAATATGTGAGCAGTTGATGTCATCACACACCCAAACATGCAAACAAATACGTATACTCAAGACTATGGACGACCTTGTCCTACACTCTTTTCATATGTCCTGTTATATCTTTTCATTATTTCAGCAACTTTTCTCTATCTCAGCCATCGTGGCAGCTTATCCACCTTGAATCATCCTATACTTACTTTTTGAGACAGTCTAGCATAGTATGTCAGCATGTGGACGTAGAAACCACAGTACCTGGTTGTGTCCCAGCTCTACTGCTTACTAATTGGTGGGGTAAGTTAATCCCTCTGTTTCTCTCTTTCTTCATTTGTATTATGTGATGCTATAAATTGCATATACAGAAGATGACTAAGTCTTAAAAACTGACTTCCAACTTAATGAGTGCCCAAATACTTCTTGGAAGGTTTTGATGGGGGGCATTTGCAGAGCATTGAATGTGATAATCTTCAAGGTCCCATTTCAGGTAGACATTTCTAAAATCATCTATGTAACATACACTCTGTAGATGAGGAAATAGGGCCAAGTAGAGACAAAAGACGTGAGTGATTGTCTATATTTGGTGTTCCTATGGTGTGTTTCTCTGCCTCATTTATAGTACTCACTGGCTTTAGCATGGACATGGGTCCAAGTCCTAGCCCTGTCTCTCAACAGTTGAGTTATTCTTAGCAACTTAGCTTCCTGGAGCCTCAGTTTCCCCACCTATTAAACAACAGTAGTAGTACCTACTTAATAATAACTGTTCTAAGCATAAAATTAGATGATATATATAAAATTCCTGGCACATAAAATGTATCTAAGAAATACTGATTTTTCACCTCTTTCTCATGTTCCTTTTCTTGTACTATGATTATTAATGAAGACCTTTCTTTTCCTGAGAGAATGTTATTGCCTTAAACAGAAATTCCATAGCTTATTGTCATTTGTACAATCTTTTAATGTTTCTATTAATAGCTAGCACATAGTAAGTGCTTAATAAGTGTTAGTTGTAAGAATGGATAAAGGAGTCCTCTTCTGAAATCCAGATACTCTGGGAGATGAGGTGGAAGTAAACTTGGATGACTTAGTAATTCATTGTTATCAGCTATTTCTTAGCATAAACTGCTTGATAAGATTGCTAAACTTCAGGACAAATTACCTAGAGATCTGATGCAGAAAAATGCAAGTCTTTGTGATGAACAAAAAAAGAGAATCTTCTGCTTTTTCACTTTATCAATTATCCATGAATATCTTTTGAATTTCTATTCCATACTTTTGTGTACAGGAATATTAAAATATGACCCCTGCTCTCCGCTACCTCACAGTATAATAGGGAAGATCCACTGCAGGCCGCAGAGTGGACTCTGTCATTAGCAGATGTAGCAATATTATTAATTCCTCTAACTGCTTAACATGTATTGAGCAGTCTTCTAAACGCTATTCTTAAATTAACTCACTCAACACCATCCCTTTCAGTAGATAATGCTAACATTTCAATTTTACACATAGGGGAAATGGAAAAAAGTCAAGTAACTAGCTAGAAATAACACAATTAGTAACTGACAGAGCTGGGGATTGAATCGCAGCGGTCTGGCTCCAGAGCTTCCACGTTTCATAAAAGGCCCTTTTCCAAAGGGGAGAGTTCCGCTGAGTGGAAGGTCGAGGAAGGCTTTATGCATGAGCAGTGGGTCCGCTGGTAAAACGGTAGAGCTTAGCAATTCAAAGCAGTGTCTCTGGATTGCACAGACTAGAGTTAAATCCTGCCTCTCCTCTTTATTGACCATATTTTGGGCAGCAAGTTATTTAATCTTTTTATGTGTCATGTGCCTCAGCTAGAACATGGGACTAATGATACATACCTTGCAGATCCAAGGAGATGGGTCCCTAAGTACAGGTAGAGATCAGATGATATTTTAGGAAGGAGGAAAATCATTACCTAGTGTTGAGTTGCTGACAGAGGAGAGCTGGGTGCTCCAGGGAGCAAAGCAAAGAAAGGTTCTCATTAGATCTCCTGAGTGTCTCCAAGGTGAGGGCGAAGTGAATCTAGGGAAACTTTACCTGTTCCATAGGTGCCTTGTTGTTGGGCTAGTAGTGACTTTGTTTCAGAAACTTAAGTATTCCATCCATGAAATGGGCACGATAATATTGGGCTGTAATAGGATGTCAGGGAGATGCAAGATTGAGTAGAGAAAGAGTCTAGCACAGCTTGGATGCTCCAACTATCTTGGGTGAACCAAACCTGATCACAGTCACAGTGCTTAAAGGGTCTAGGTATTAGTGACCACGTCATTTTCCAGACTCACGTTTTCTGTTCTCCTGGTGTCACTCAGTCAGGTTCAGGGACAGTGGTTGGCAGCGTAGTAAGCCAGATCAATGCTTCTTCAAGACCGGGGAGCTACATGGTTGCTTCCTGTGCTGCTCTCTGTGCTGGTGGAGTGGCCCTCTAGTTTCTGCAGCCCTGTTCCCTGAGGCACTAAATCTGGATTGATAGAAAGCTTTTGAAAGTGTGAAGGGCAGGCTTCTTTAGAAATTGGCACACAGCAAATCAGAAAAGAACAGCATTGCCTTTCTTGACCTGCTGATCAATGTCAAAGTATAAGAAAGCCTGTAGGATATTCGGTTCTGGTTTCCTGCTTTATCGTTATTCGGAAAACACAGCGGAGCCCATGCAGACTCACCTGTTTCAATGCAACGCACATTCACCTGAGCTCTTACAATATATGACGTGTTGGGCTGAGTTTCATGGATAGGGAAAGTAATACTGTTTTCAGTCTTTCAAAAAATTCCTGTGCACATATAGTATCAGATTACAATACAGTGTAAAAGTGCCATGGGGTAAACTCTGGGCGTAGGAACCACATGCCAGGAACAGTTAAGTCAGCTTGCGGCTAGGGGATTTTGGGAAGGTATCATTTTTGATTGAGGAGTAAGAGTTCAAAGGAAGAAGAGGACATGGGTACACTAGAATGTATGTCCCAAAAATAATGACCTATGAGGGCACTGAGCGTTTGAGACAATTTCAGGTTGTTCAGTATGTCTGTAAATTCAGATGTTGAAGGACAGGGTGTCAGGGAAAGGAGCTGAATGTTTGGAAATATTAAAAATAGGATTTCTGATTCTCAGTAAGAGATATAATCTTACTGGCTTACCTTTAACAGTCAGGACTTAAACGGGAACATAGAAAACATATGTACTCTGTTAACCAGAGCTGGTAGGCACAGCTATGTGCTGGGTAGAGGAGTCGACACTCGACATCTCTCAACAGACCGGAAAGGTTTCTCAAGCTCAGCTACATGAGCTCCAAACAAAGTCTTGCTGAATTAGAATCTAAAGAGTCAATTGCAGCAAAAAGGCGGTAGAGTCCTGGTATGAACATGTGCATACAAACACACATGTGCACACATGTAGAAGGACCTGACATTTTATTCATCCATAAAATCAGAAGCGGAAAGTGTGACATGGTTGCAAAAAAAACTAATACCATTTTAGGCTTTAGAGATAGGTAGTAGCCAAATTCACAGACGTTATGTGGCAGAGAGAAAGTGACAGAGTCTTAGGAGTGAGAAAGATCTGACTCCGGTACTTACATCTGTGTGATCTGGATTCGATTCTGCAGCCTCAGTGTAACCGTCTAGAGGATAAAGCTGGTTGATAACTACCCGCTCTCTTGAAGCTTAAATGTGAACATATGTAAATTGCTTAAATTGCTTAATAAAGTGCCTGACATACGAGTGGCCAAGAAATATTAATTTTCTTCTCCGTGTTAACTCCATTCCTGAAATGATACTGAGCAAATTCAACCAGAACACTAGCAAACAAATTAGGAGTTAGCCAGGGAAAGATTTAGATGATCAGACTGGGGGCTGGACTTAGCATGCTCTCCTCATTTTGTTAAAGAGAAGAGAAGCAAACAAACATGAATGTGAAGAATGTATATATTACTTGAGGGCTTTCATGTGGAAGAGAGAATCATTTTTAGAATTGCTTTAGAAGACAAGACAAAGATCATTTACTCCTCTCCTCCTTTTAGCTACTTAAACCCGGCTTATCCTTCAGATCAAAAGTCAAATGCCCTTTCTTTCAAGCAAGACGTTCTTTATAACTATATTTTTAAAGATTATTCTTACAACTGATTATTAAATTGTCTGATTGCATGACTAATGTTCATCTCCCCACTCCTCTCCGTGAAGTCTGGGGCCACGCGGATCTTATAAATCATACGCTCAGCTCGCGGAATGGAACCAGGCACGTGGAAGCCCCTAGTGTGTGTCGAATATGGTTCCTGCCCTCAAGCTGTCCGGTCCTGTGGGTGGGACTTCAGAGGAAACGGTGATACTATCAAGGAGCTGCAACCTCAGGGCAGGTAAAGAGAAGACAGCCCGAAGACAGACTCCCACAATCTTGAGCAACAGAAGCCCCGGAACTTACCCACAGCAATAGATCTGTTCTCATCCAATGGTCCAACCCTCCACCTCCAATTCTGGACACTTAATAGGGTCTTTGTCTGAGCACGTGGTTATATTGCTGAGGTTCAAGGAGAGAAATGGCATTATCCTCCTGAGGTTATTTTCAGAGTTCACAAAGTGGAAGACATCAGGGGTGAAGCAAGGTCGCAGCCCGGGTGAGGCTTCCAGCGCCTGACAACAAGGGGTCTCATTTGATTGGGAGTGTGTCTTCATCATGCAAATGAATGGGAAGGAAGCAAGAGGGGGTTCCTTTTGTGATGAGCGATAATGGCAAGGGACTGGAGACATATGGCAAAGGAAGAAATGCAAAGTTATGTCAGCTTGCAGTGATTCATAACTAACAGCAAGAGGTCTGCAAAGGCAGATCGAAGGCATCCAGGGTGTGATGTAATGAAGCCCCAGCGAGGCATGGAGGCAAGGAGCATTCCAGTGTGCCCCGTCTGACGCTCCTGCTCTGTCGAAGAAGCCTCGGGTTCTGTGGACCTAGAGACACTGTACAGCGGGGAAAAAAATCCCTTCAAATAACTTTCTTAATGCTTTTGTAGAGGGAATCAAGGCTGATACCAAAGATGAAATGCTAATTGCCCTGACTTATGATGTAAATGCTTCTCTCTCACCTCTGTAAGCCCTTTTCAAGCCAAATCTATACTAAGCCTCCCAATACCCTCCCCAACTTAGCCCAGCATAAAAGGAATGCGGGGCTATTGTTCTGGGCTCAGAATTTGGAGTTTGTCTCGCTGGGCCCCTGCACGTAAATAAGATTGTGCTCCTAACCCCTCAGTGTCTGGTCGTTTCATTTTTCTGTAACACTTTGACCCAAGTTTACTTAAATCTCTTAAATACCTCTAGAAGCCATTTCCATTTCCACCCATGCTCACTCATCCATCCATTTATTAATTTATTGATCCAACAAATTGTTTAGTGTCTAGCCTGTGCCAACCACTGCCACTACTCATGTTCAGGTGACAATCGTCTCTCCGTGAGATTATTGCAAACGGCTTCACATTGATGCCCCTGCCTCCAGGAATATTCACGTCTAGTCCTTTCTCTGCTCTTCCGCCAGGATGTTCATTCCAAATTGTGATGATAAATGTGTTTCTCCCCTGCTGTAACACACAGTCTTCTATCTTTTGTAAACAGCATGTACCCCACCTGCTCATCCTCTGCCTCACTGACATTTTTGACAATATTCCAGATGAGAGCTACTACTTATAAATTGTCCTACCTGTTATGACTCAATTGGCTGGTCAAGGAGCGGGCTTATGGCCTGTCTGGGCCAATCAGAGAGCCCCACTTTACCCTGGCTGTCCTGGTTGGCTCAGATTTAGGCATATCTACAGGCATGTTTTCTGAGTCCTAACTGGGGATAGGGTAGAGGTAGGATTCAAGAGGCAAAGGCTCCCCGGGTTAATTTTCTGTTTCTGTGTCACAAACTACCAAAACTTAGGGGTTTAAACAGCGATGATTTATTACCTCGCTCTCTGTAGGTGAGAGGGCTTCGTGGCATAGCTGAGTTCTCTGCTCAGACTGAAGAAGCTGAAATCACAGCAGAACCTAGTCCTCACAGTTGTAGGACTGAGCTTCCAGATTCCTTGTTGGTCGTCAGCTAGAGGCCACTCTGCGCTCCCAGAGGCTATGCACATTCCTCATTACCTGGCGTCCTCCATGTTCAAACCAAAAATAGTGGGTCGGATCTGTCCTCATCCTTTGAATCTCTTTCTTTCTCTTCTGTCAACATCTGGAGAAAATTTTCTGCTTTTTTAAAACAACTTTTATTAAATGTATTGGGGTGACATTGGTTAATACAATTACATAGGTTTCAAATGTACAAGTCTATAATACATCATCTGTAGATTGTATTGTGTATTCATTACACAAAGTCAAATCTCCTTTCGTCACCATTTATCCTTCTTTTACACTCTTCTACCGCCTCCCATCCCCCTTTCCCTCTGGTAATCACCATACTGTTGTCTGTGTCTGTGAGGTTCTTTCTTTTTCCCTTAACCCTTGACCTTTTTCACCCCACTTCATCACCCCTTCCTTCTGACAGCTGTGTCTGTTCTCCATAACTATGAGACAGTTTTTATTTTGTTTGTTTGTTTATTTTATTAGAGTCCACATATAAGTAAAATCATATGGTGAATCTTTTCTGCTTCTAAAGAGCTTATGTAATTAGAGTGGGCCCACTTGAGTATCTCTTTATCTTAAGGTGAACTGTGCTGTATAACATGACCTAATAAAATGTTTGAATTCTGCCTACTACATTCTCCTCCTCCTTTTTATAGGTTTATATAGCAGTGAGGGTGGAGCTTCAGCGGGCATGGCTCCACCATGTGAAGAGATGTATGTACCAAGGAAGAGAAGGAAACCGATAGAAGCGGGTAGAAAATAAGTAGGTCTCATAGCCTTGTGGTGACTTTGATTTCAATTAGGCCTCCCCGTTCAGCTGCCCTCCCAGGCATGTGAGCCAGTAGCTTCCACAAACCATCCTCAGTTGGGTTGTCATAACTTGCAAAAGAAGAACATTCTTACAAATAAACATGTTGAAAGGCCACTTATCAATCATTGTTCTCTGGACAAGGACCAAACTTTGCATATGGGGCTACCTGGCATCTGGTTCCCGAACACCTACCTCTCCTCTCTCATGTCTCACTGTTTGCTCCCTATACATACACATATGTACATACAAACACACACGTACCACTCACTCATGCACACACAAACCCAGCTCAGTGTATACCTTGCATGTCCCCAGGCACATCAGGATTTCTCTTACATAAGCTGTACCATTTGCCTTGAAGAACTTTTCCAACCCCATGCCACCAAACTGACTCCTACTTGTCGTTTTGCCTCCAATGAAGAGATCGGTTCCTCCAGAAACTTTCCTTGACCACCAGAGAAAACTTTTGGTACCTTATCCAAGCTTCCTACATTACCATAGGCTTTCTCTATAATATTACACTACGTAGTGATTGCAGATTTCTTTGCTGGTTGTCCTCACAGACTTGATGTGATGAAGGGGGAGCCCTGTCTCATAAACAGTTATATCTCTTGAACTTAGCTCAGTGCATAGCACAGAGTGATCACTGAAGAAATGTTTATTGAATAAAAGAATGATTCAGGCATAATATAGCCAACATCTAATAAAAGATAAAAATCTCTCCAGTTTATGATAACTCAGATTGTGCCCTGAACTCTCTCACATGACCTAATAAAATGTTTGAATTCTGGTTACTGCATTTTCCTGCTTTTTATAGGATTTTATAGCTGTGAGGGTGGAGCTTCCGTATATCCTACCTTGGACTCTTTTCCTTAAAATTTGCTGCTGTTCCTGAGCTCTTGCCTGAACCCATGAACACAGGCTTAAAAAACTCTTTTTGGATCTGAAAACCAATGCTATTATTTTCTTCCTGGCCTTAGCGCGTACCCCTTGTTTTTGCTTTTTTAGTGAAGACTAGCTCTGGCTTCTCTAGCAATGCCTTGGCAACAACACAGCTGGTCTCTCTGGTTTGTGGGTCTAAACTTGGGAGGATTCCCATGGCTGCCAACTTGACAGATTGGACTTGGCTCTGGCAACAGAGAACAAGGCATCAGCTGTCAGACTATCATCTCCAGTCTCTCTGAACTGGAATCAATAATTTTTTCCTTCCACATGGCTGGTTCCAACAATTGCCAGCCAATTCTCACCCAGACAGCAGCTACATCAGGGGTTTTAGTCCATCGACGGCTGCAGTCTGGGACTAGTATAGCTGCTGAAAGCCTGGTGTCCAATAAGACTGAGAGGAATTCAAGCGCATGACAAATTATAGCTTCACACCACTTGGTTGTTAACTAGATTCTTTCAAAGGAATATAACTCATCGCCTTGTCAAAATACCATCACACCCTATTACTAACATATGCCATTTTCATTTATGTGTCTTTCCTGCCAGATTGCATGTGAATGTATTGCTGGTCCATTTTCATACCTCAGAGCAGTTGGATCCAATCGTGCTCCTCGTGGCTGTGTATTCTGGAGGAGTCTTGATGATAACAAAGATTTGTACAAATGCTAACATCCTGATTCCACTGGCAATTGACATCAGCTCGTAGCAAACTTGGTCACGCTATCTCTTTAAGTGCAAAGTATGAGGCTTACTGGTAATGGTTTACCTCTGTCCTTTCTCTCCCCTACTCTCAGTGGCCAATCCTACCAAAGGTTCATGTGTGTTGACTACCTTCCTGCCTGCATCAAATTTCATTCCAGTCCTTTCTTAGTGGGAATGCAGTTGAAGACTCAGAATATCTAAGATATGAACTCAAAGGAGTTGAAACACTGACTATATTGTTAGCAGAGATCAAGCGGCTGTCTCTTAACTTCACTTTTCCCACCAGTGAAATTAACATGTTTAAACTGAAGACTCTCTCATGACCCTGCTGGTCTCTAATTCCTAAGTCCCAACAGATTTCTGATCTTCAGATTCCTTAGGTTAGTTTTTTCATCCATTTTCTAAATTCTTCAATAAACTACCTTATTTCCAATCTTACTTCTTAGTACATGAATGACGCCAGGCTTAAATGGCTGAGTGCCACTGCCTCATCCCGCAGGGTTTGATACGCACTGCACTAATTGTCCTATATTTCTAACAGTCTCTAATTCGTACTTAATTTTTTGGTCAATCAATGCCTTACTTGGAAGTTTGTTCGTGTGTGTGTATATGTGTTTTAATTTCTTTAAGTTCTTAATAAAAATAATAGAGAGAGAAAAATCAATAAAACTAAAATCCAGCTCTTTGAAAAGATAAAAAAAAAAAGATGAAATTCTAGCCAGGATGACCAGGGAAAAAGAGAGAAGAAACAAATTACTATTATCAGAAATGCAAGAGAGGCCATCACTACTAATGTTATGGATGTTAAAAGAATTATAAAGGAATATTATGAACAACTCATGCCCATAAATTTGGTGACATACAGGACATGAATCAATTTCTTAAAAGATACAACTACCAAAACTCACACACAGAAAAATAGATAATCTGAGCAGGCCTATATCAATTAAGGAAATTAAGTCAATAATTAATAACATTGAAAAAACACAGAGTGCTATGGTCTGAATCTTTTTATCTGGCCCCCTCACCCAAATTTAATGTGTTAATGCCCCAAGGTCGTGGTATTAGGAAGTGGAGCCTTTGGGAGGTGATTTGGTCAGGAGTTTGGACTCTTCATGAATGGGATTAGTATCCTTATGTTATTCTCAACAGGATATTAGCAAATAAAATCCAAATATATATAAAAAAAATTGTGCGCTATTACCAAATGTGGTATACTCCAGAGATGCAAAGCTGGATGGACATGAAATCAACACACCAACAGGCTAAAAAGCAATAGCACATAACTTATAAATGATAGAGACAAAGCATTTAACAAAATCCAACATGTATTTGAAAAAAAGATATGGAATAAATTTCCTTGACGAAGAACATCTCCATAAAATCCAAAGCTCACAGAACGCACAGTGGGGAAAACTGGACGCTTTCTCCCGGAGATTAAACATGTCCCCCTCCACCACACCGCTCCAACCTTTTCCTGGAAGTCCCAGCTAGTACAAAAAATTAAGAACAAAAAAGGCTGGAGGGAAGAAATAAAGTTTTAATCTGTGGAAGACATGACTATATATTTAGATAATTCTAAAGAATCAGTGAAAAAACTTCTGGAACTATTAAGCAATTATAGCTACATAGGAGGATAAATGGCTAATACACAACAATCAATTGCTTTCCTATATATCAGCAATGAACAGTTGGAATTTGATATTGAATAAAGTGCTATTCATTATTTATAAATATAAGAAAGTACGTACAGAATTTAGATATGGAAAACGAAAAAGAATCTGATGAAAGAACTCAAAGAACTAATCAAATGGAGAGATATGCCTTGGTGCTGGATTTTTAAGACTCAGTATTATTTAGATGTCATTTTTTTCTTACTAATCCATATATTCAATGCAATCCTAACCAAAATCACAGAGTGGAAATGGATTCTGGGGTTTACATGGACAGGTAAAATACCTAGAATAGCCGAGATGAACCAAAGGTGAGAAACAAAGTTGGAGGACTTATTTTGCTCAACCTCAAGGATTATTCTAAAGCTAAGGCACTCAAGAGAGCATGGGATTGGTGAGAGAATAGATACATAGATCAAAGGGACAGAATAGAGAGCCTAGAAATAGACCCACACGAATACAGTCAGCTGATGTTTAACAAGGGAGAAAAGGCACAACTTTTGGAGCAGTCCCACTCTCCACCATATTTTTCCGAGGATTTGACTCATATTAAGTACTTTGACTATCCCCAATCACTAAGAACAGCTTAAGGATCTAAGAACAGGTCTAGCAGAAAGGAGCATTTTCATTGCTTAATTATAACTGACACTCTGCTGCTGAACTACATTTAAACTGTGACTGCATCTGCCCTCCGCGGCTCCTTGGCATCTTGTCTGGCAGCAGTGCATGCAGATGATATTGCTGGTCACACTGTACACACATCCCTAAAGCCCATGACTGTCCACTTTAGGGTCAGGAATTTAAATTGGTGAGTGGAGGACGCTGTCTCATTCTCTGATGTTCTCCTTCTACTGAAAACTGGGTGCCTCCTCTTCTCTTGCAGTCTCACTGTGGCATCATCTCTCATCCTTTGAAGCTCCCACCTGTGTGTACAACAAGGCATTCACTAGGTCAGCTAAGGCTAAGATGAAGGGCTGCATAGGCGGTCCATCAGGGTAAAGAACGCCCAGTCAATGTCCATCCCAACAGTAATGTCTTTCAAGATTGAAGAACCTGGATTGATGGAGCAGGATGTGCTGTGAAGGCTTTGATTCTTAGTGCTCTGGAATCTTCTGTGCTTGGTTAAAGGCACCCTGATGGTGTTCTCATAACTCACAGTTAGAGCGCTAATGGCTAGATATCCTGGAATAAGCTTTACAAATTTTACTTTGTACCCACCATGTGCTCCGAAGGACATTACCCGCCTGGATTGTGCCAATATTATGCTCATCTCCTATTTGACCACTATGTCCCTAACATACAATTAAAACTGACATTTATCAGAAGATATTTTTAGGTTTGATTTCTCCAAGAAGTCCCTCTTGAAATTCTCCAACGACAAGGAAACACTTTCAAATGGTTTGTGTTTTAACTACTTTTGCTATTAATCTCTGAAAGATGGCAGGGAAACTTGAGCGATTTGGGGTCAGTACTTCAAATCACACACCCCCTGAGAGATGCAAGATGTGATTTTCCTTTTAGCCAGAGGTATTTTTAAAAAGCTATTCTACAAATTCTTCACTTTTTCATCAATGCCAAACAAGAATTTTGCGGTTTTATTCTTCATTGACTCCTCGGCACCTGAACCAGTTTCTAATACACGCAGTGGAGCTTTGTCAGAGTAAAGCCACTTATTTGGTGACTTATAAATAGTTGTTGAGTGGACTAATGAGCAGACTGTTCTTTGAAAATCTTAGGAAGCAGTGTACGATTTGGCGTTTACCTGCCCAGAATATGGCATTATCCACACATGTAGTTAGTTTTCTTTCTTATTCCTGACCAAGAGATGGAGACGCGGGGACCTTGGAACTGTGATTTTCTGCAGTTAATCACCATTCAAATGCTTTGACAAGTTCTTGACTTGGAAAGGAATATATTGTCTAGATCTTTCCTTTAAAGACCAAGAACCTTGCCCTTCTACTGAACGTTGTTCACATTCCATTCACAGGACGGAGAATATCACTCCTGCTTGGGGCTTTCTTTGTCCATTCTTTCACCCCTCACATAGCAGGGAATTGTGAAAGTTAAAATTCTCAGCTTCTAATCTAAGAGGTGGGCATATGGGTTACAATTACTGAGAAAGGAGAGGGACTTGTTAGTTTTCCCTAGCTTTGATTCTTTTCGAGGAGGCTTCTGTGCTCGGGGCAAGATAAACATAGCGTCTGGGTACTCTGAGCCGAGGCTGCTGATTGTGCTGGGCTAGCTCCTTAAAACAACGGAGTTTGTTACCACAAATGCCTCCAACCTCTACATATTTCCTGCATCTGGAGGTTAGTCAGTGAATGCTTTTTCATTGGTTCCAAGCACATACTCACTGGTGAGTTGTAGCCAATGAGAACAAGCCTAAAACACAGACAGTTTTCCAAGCTGCTCTAGTCATTACTGCCAGCTTCTGGGGCCCACCAGGCATAAGTGAAGAGGAGATGGTGAGACAGTTTGCCGTGAATCTATCCTAGCAGGACACAGGGGAGGCCCATTTCTGGGCTTCTTTTATATCCCTAATCCTTTGCTTAGAGCCCCTGGACCTTTAGAATACCGTGGCTGAGTTCCCCTACTTATCACAGTCCCTTTGCCTGCATCCCAGGCTACTTCCCAGAGAGCAGATGAAGGACACATTGTCTGTTTTGAGGGATGCTGTGGTCACCTTGCTTTGGAAGCCTGGCAAGACATTGGGAAGCCTGAAGAGGTTTACCCACACCTTGCTTCCTAGTCTGTAAAACCAAAGTCCAGAATTTACACATCAGGTCTTCTGCTGGTCCGTGGCTCCTGGAAGGGATCTTCGTTTTCTTTCCTAAGTAACTTCAACCACTGGAGAAGCTGAGTCATTTGATTCAGCTGAGAAATAAAGACATATTTCATGCAGATTAGCATAAGGTGGTGTTTACTGTAAGTGGTCTTGTGATGAAAAGCAAGGATTTACAACCTAGATTACTCTATCCAGCAAAACTATCGTTGAGAATGGAAGGGCAGGTAAAGTGCTTCCCAGACAAGGTAAAGCTAAAGGATCTCATCATCACCAAGCCCTTATTACATGAAATGTTAAAGGAAACTATATGAGAAGAAGACCAAAACCATGAACATTAAAATGGCAACAAACGCACACCTATCAACAATTAAATCTTAAAAAGCAAACTAAACAAACAAGCAGAACAGGAACAGATCACAGATATGGAGAGCATTGGGAGGGTTATCAGCTGGGAGGGAGAAGGAGGAGAATGGGGAAAAAGATGCAGGGATTAGGAGGTACACATTGGTAGGTACAGAACAGACAGGGTGGGGTTAAGAACAGTATAGGAAATGGAGAAGCCAAAGAACGTATATGCATGGCCCATGGACATGAACTAAGGGAGGGGAATGTTGGAGGGAAGGGGAGTACTGGGTGGAGGGGGGCAAAGGGGGAAAATTAGGACAACTGTAATAGCATAATCAATACAATATATTTTAAAAAAGAAAATCGCTCCATCACGAAAACTCCAGCTCCAGACGAAAGGCTCCTTTGCAGCATGTGCTCTCATGGGACGTGGTCCCCAGTTTCTTCAGGCTCCTGTTGTAAGAGCTCACCCTTCACAGGTTGCTTCCCAGACTGGGCGCCTTGGGTCCCATCAGCCTTTTTTTGTTTCTCTGCCTCTGATAGAGGCTCTGATAGAGACGACATCCTGGCACTAGAATAGAACATCCTAAAAATAGCTTTATGTTTTGATAATACTATTTCCCTTCAGTAATAAGAGATGCTACTTTCTTAGCAATGTTCCCTAATGCCACTGTGATCCTTTGGAACTGGTCACAGGAGGCTTCTGATCCCGGGCCCGACTCCCCGGCTGTGCTAACTACAGCCATCTCATTTGTCTTCAGGAATTAGAACCTTTTAAAAATATGTTGTAGGCAGGAAGGTGGGCGTGCAGATCAGTTTCTGTTGTTAATCCCCCCAATCCCCCAACTTCTTCCTCAGGAGCATTGTTAGTATAAATAGCTTGTCATAGCTCATAGAAAATATGTAGGACTCACTATCCTGTTGATGCATGAGATTTGAATCGACACTAGACTATGTCATACCATTTCCCGGTCCCTCAAACTACTGATAGATTCCCTTAACACTGACTCAGCGTAAGAATTATTCTTTTTCATTTCCCTGAACCATTCTTCTAGCAATTACTTCCCACTTGAATGATTCAAGAAAACTAGCAACTATATGAATCATGTATTAGCAAGATACACGTCTAAAAAAGCGTCTTGTAGTGAGCTCACACAATTAACAAGGACGTGTTTGCCCCTCTGTCTGCCCCTTTCAAAATAGAGAGAGGATGCTCCTGCCCTCCCCTCCATTCTGTTAAATTCATATATACATAGCAGAACGGAAAATGGGCGTTCACTAAAAATTTGTACACGGTTGTTCACAGAGGCACTGTGCACAACAGCCAAAATGTGGAGACAACCCAAATGTCCATCAATGTATGAACAGAGAAATAAAACGTGATATATTCAGACAATGGAATGTTAGTTAGCCATAAAAATAAAGTACTGATACATGCTACAACATAGATAAACCTTGAAAACATTATACGAAGTAAAAGAAGCCAGACACAAGGGGATGCATATTACATGATTGCATTTATGTGAAATATGAGAATTGGTAAATCCACAGAGACGGAATGCATATTAGTGGTTGCCAGAGGATGGGGGGAGGAAGGGTACTAGTATAGGGATACTGGGTTTCCTTTTGAGGAGATGAAAGTATTGTGGAAGTAGATAGAGCTGACAGTTATAAAACAACGTGAATGTACTAAGTGCCATTGAATTTGTTAACTTTAAATTAATTGAGATGGTAAATTTTATGTTATGTGTAATTTAGCACATAAAGTATTAAAAAGTATAAACCAAATGAATTGGAATCCTTATATATCATAGGATTGGGAAAGTCCTTTCTATATACAAACTCCTAAAGCCATAGCTAAAGGATGAAACAATATAGCTATTTTAAAAATTCAAAACTTCTGTTTGGTGTAATATATCATAATAACGTTTATGATACACTTGAGATGTATTTGGGAACCGAAGTTAAAATCTTGAAAATATAAATATATTCTATAACTCAATAAAAAAATTAAAAAGCAATATAATGGTAATGAATACAAAGGAAATTCACAAAATACAAATCTTTTTAAACATAAACATGCTTCACTTCACTAATATTTTTAAAATGTAACTTGAAGCAAGGAAATAGCTTTTACATACATGAACTTAAGATATTAAAAACATCCTAGGCAGAAAAGAGGGTATAGAAACAGGCACTCATGTGCTGCTGGAAGTTTAAATTGCTATAGTAATTTTGTAATTTTAATCAAAATTTAAAATGTGCATCACCTATATTCTTCCGATTCCACTTAGATAATTTTAAACGGTAGAAGTTTACTTTATATTATAGAAGTAATAGCATGAGAGTCTTCAGATATAAATGTAAGAATTTTTATTGCAGCCATGTTTGTAATATCAAAAAGCGTGGAAAGAACCTAAAGGACTCCCAGTGGGGCGGGGACCATTTAAAGTAAACAGAGTACAGTGAGGTGCTCCGCAG